>BPLR01014228.1:0-11501 GCA_021605095.1 Caerostris extrusa
CTAAATGTTTTTCATATACTAGTCAAATTGATTAAAAATGAATATAATCAGTGTAACTTATGAAACCTTTGGATGGCTAAAAAAAACTAGTATGGGATTGCATGTTTTTTTCTGGGAAGCTAATTATTTCACTGTTGCATATCTAATACATATCATTGGAACTGTTGCAAACATTTTTTGGGTGAAATAGCTTTATCTGTATTTATTTTATTAACATGTTATTATTTTGATTTTTGACTTTTCTAATGAGTTGGCTATAGGCCTGCATTTAATATTTGTAGCTGTGATTAATTTTTTACAGATTGTTTTAACTTATTATTTTTGTTGCACTGTACTATTGTTGATGTATTGAATTCGTTGTATGTCAGTATTTTTGAGCTATCAAATGTGTTGTTTATATTTTATCTGAAGCAATAGAAAAAATTATCTATTTTATAGAACTTATATTTGAAGCTTTTCTTTTCTTATACTTCCAACTAGGACCCAACATGTTGATTTTTTTTTTATATGGGTGTTTTATTTATTGCTGTATACAAGTATGGAATTCACTTCAGAGTTCTTTTTATTTTTTGTGGGGAAAATTTGTATCAACTTCCTTCAGAATGTTTGAAAATGGCTAATAAGATACCTCTTAAAAAGCTATTTTTGGGTCATTTATGCTTGGTATCATCATTTATTATCGCGCGTCAATTAAAAGGTATATAAGGGCATTCTTTTAGGGCATTCATTAAAATTTGCGATTTTTATTTCTCAATTTATTCATAAAATCATAACAAATATTCTATGTACCTTGATGATTCTGATATCTCATTGTATAAATTATGTAAGTTATATACTTCCATTAAAATGGGACAAATTCTGCATCAAGACGTAATTCCAGGAATTCAAGAAATGAAACATTTTGGCATATAGATATATGAAAACAACACTCCATATATTGAGTCTCCCATTTCGTAAAATTAAAGAGGAACTTAATGAAGAACAAATTAAATTACTTGAAAGAGAATTATGTGAAGAAAAAAATGCGACGTGCATGTATTATTTGTCATGACAGAGAGCGCAATGTTCTTTTGTATCCATGTAGGCATATGATAATGTGTGAAGAATGTACAATTTCTTTGCAAGCTTCTTATCGTGATTGTCCTCTTTGTCGAAAAGAAATTTTAAACACATTAGTAGTATATACATAAGCTCAATAATATTAAGTCACTGTTTCATTATTGAAATCTTTATGTGTTGAATTTTTAAAATGTAATTGCATTTTTTTATGTACATTTTCTTGGAAGAATTTTTTTTTTTTTTAATTTTTCAAGAATAACCAAAGGTTATAAACTGTCTATCTGCTGTTAAAAAAATTTATTTGTAAAATAATTGTGCTTTATTTTAAATGTTTGTATATATCAATAAATCAGTTAAATTCTTGAAAATAAATTAAATTATATAAAGTATTTAGTTTTTCTTTACTGTTTTTAAGTTAAAAGTAGCAGATTTGTATATAAAATTCATTTTGTTTTTATTTTTTCCCACCATGGATCAAACTAATTTTGCTGAAATAAATGAGCCAGAGAACAGATCCCATCTGAATATTGTCCATATGAAGCATAAACACGTCATTTAATTCTTGTGTGTATGTTAAATGAGAATATGTATTATTTAGTTGAATGTAAAGTATTCATGTATAAAAACATCAGCCTTAAATTAAAATTGAATTAAATTCATTGTTGAAGCAGAATATTGCCGATTTGTAGTTAATATTAGCAGTAAGATTAGACTTTTTTTCGTATATAATTATAACAGTTTGAACATTGGAATACGAAGAAAATAAGAAACAAATATATTTATATGTATTATTATGCAAATATTTTCTTAATTTATTCAAAACTATTCTTTAATTCGAAGGATATGAAACAGTGACTAAAAGTTACTATTGTAAAAAAAATTAAAATCTAGTAATAAGTTTATAACTTTAATTATAATATTTGTAGGGTACTTAAGGCATAAGGTTCGAAAACCAAATAATGAACCATAAAGATATTTCTATTGGAGGAATAAAAAATGCAATTCTATTTCGTAGAAACTTCTTTTTAGATAATTATTTTAAATTATCATTAAAATGCAACATTTTATTTTACTGTTTACTTATCAAAGAAATATTTCTATAATATAATTAAAGAACATTAAATTTTTTTCAAATAATTAGTTATGCAAAATTTAAAAACACCTTTTATGTCAATAATACTAATACAAAAGGAATAATATAATGAAAATTTTATCAACCGTATTTTAAGTCAATAGTAACAGTTTTGCTCATATTAAAATTAATTTTTATTCTTTCAAACACATGAATTGTTAAATATTTTCGATTGTGAATCATTTTTAACTGCAAGAGATATTTTAATTCTTATAAATATTTTCACATAAAATTGTATTTTCTTATCCTGAGAAATGCCTGCAAATAAAGCTTGAATTTTATATTTGTTACGTTTACATTAAGAAGAAGCATCATAGCGAGCATGATTGCACAAGTAAATTAAGTTCATATAACAAAGCAAACTAATTATCAATAATAGACTGTGGTAAATTACATGGAATTAATTCAGTAATTTAGAAGGCAGTAACTGTTGCATTCTAAATAATAAATTCCGTATTTGAAACCTACATGCAAAATGTTTTGCATATTATGTTTGAAACAAATTTGTATTTTTATTGTAGCATAAACTACTTTTTATTATCACTAAGAAATTTAGAAACATTTTCCAATGAAATAGACTAACTTGATTTTTTTTTTTTTTTTTTTTTTTAAGTATTTTTTTGCCAGTTCAATTCGTTGAACATTTTACCTGGCAGTTGTTAAATAAATTTGCATGTAACATGCTTTAATAGTTAAATACAAATTTACTAGATTTATAATTTTAGATATGCTAAAATATATTTATAAAATTTCCTTTTCACTATTTATTTAAAATTATGTACAAGATTCATTTTTAAAAATTAGGATGATTTGACTTCTAGGTTATAATATTCTGAAGGCATGAAAGACCTATAAGATGCAAAGTCAGACATTTGTGCAAGAAATTAAACACATTTGTCGAAAATTAAAAGAATTGCAATTTTAAATATTTCAATGAAATATTTTAAAACTTAAAATGCATATCACAGGCTTTAATTCCATCAGTATAACAGTCTTAACTATATAATTGTTAGTCGGGGATGCTCAGACTTCTGCACAACATAAATAAATCTTCGCTGTTATCAGTATTTATATAATGATGAATATATGAGGTAAATGCCCTGAGTGAATAAATATACCAGAATTAGCATAGATTATGTTAAATGGAGCATCATGGAGGTTCCATATTTGTTTTAGGAGCAATATCATATATAAAATTAGATATGCTTAACTATGATTTATTTAACTTAATTCAGAATAAAATTGATGAATTGAAAAATATTTAAGTAAAAATCTTATTAAAAAAAAAAAATGAACAAAAACAAAATATTTAATTATAAGTTTAACCAATTTTCATTTGATATTTTTTTAAATGTAATGTGTAATTTATCAATTCTATTTGCATCAATTTTGATATTCTTGTTAATTAACTATGCATTATTTTGACTTTATAAACATTCACAGAAAAAAATCGTATCAAAAATTGAAAATAGTTGGCAAGTTAAAAGCCTTTCTTTAAATCATGATACTGTGTTTCTGATGTAAAATTTTAAAACTCAATCAGGGAAAGAGATTTGTGATAAAGATAATCGTCTAGATAATCATCCTGCCTGCTGGGAGTTTTCCTGGTTTAAACACATACGAGAAGCAAATTCAGTGCAATCACCTCTAAGAAGTTTTCCTGAAAGATTTTTTTCAAATTTTGTATTTAAACATGTTATTATAATTTGCATTCTACATACAAAGTTCATTTTATTGGAATTTTGAAAAAATAAAATGCATGTTAATGGTTTTTTAGGATTTTTTTAACAATGCCTTTCATTTAAAAATTTCATCTCCATCAATTGACAATCATGGAAGTAGGGAACAAGCTCTCAATTTAAGTTTATGCATTCATATTTTAAGAAAAATAATTGTTTTAATTAACATTTGCACATTTAATTAAGTAATAAATGATTAATTTTATTGCTAATTTACTCACCTTTAATAAATATTCACGGAGTGAGAATCTATAATAACCATTCAGACTTCTGAGAACAAAACCTTATACCTAAACATAAAAGCAGATTTTTCACTTTTGATTTCATTACAATTTTACAAAGCGGCTATTTTTAGCATCATGAAACCAAATTTGCTGATTGCAGTGTTATCTGTTAATTTAATAAGGCTTTATAATGTTTGGTTCATGATGAGAATTTATTGTACGATACTACTTACTACGCTCTAAAACAAATCAAAACATATTGAAAAAAAAATTATCTATGTAAATTTTATTAGTTGTACAAAGATGAATAACTATTTAACTACTTTTTTTAATTAAAGAAATAAACTTTAGAATAACAATGGGAATAGGTGAAATTTCCCTTCTATGATAAAGATATCAGTTTATAAAGATTATCAGGAGCTAAAGATTGACCATTAAATAGCTTTAACCCTTTGCACTCGAGGGCTACGGAGCGGAAACATTTAAAATTTGTCTTAACGCTCGAGGTCTCCGCTGCGGAGACAATGCAAATAATATAAATAATGTATTTCTTTTAATGCGTATATCAAACTTACATGTGAATATGATCTTTTCACTAAAATCGCTTTGAGTTGCTGGTAATACGAATGAAAAAAAAAATTCAAGTGCAAAGGGTTAAATCATTTGCACAAAGCTGGATTAAAAAAGAAGCTTAATGTTTGGATTCCACACCAACACACACAAAAAAGAAACATGATGGATCGAATTTCCATCTGCGAAATCTTGGCCAAACGGAATGAAATCGCCCCATTTCTTACACGGGGGGTAACTAGGGATGAGAAATGGGTCATATATGACAACACTGTGGTCAAAGCGGGGTGAATTGGCTCAAACAGTGGCCAAACCATGGCTAACGACCAGGAGGGTTCTGCTGTGCATTTGGTGGGAATGAAAAAGAATAACATACTATGAGTTGCTTCCATATATCCAAACACTAAATTCGGATCTCTACTGTCAACAACTGGACTGTTTGAATCTAGCGATTGACCAGAAACGGCCAACATGAAAGGTATGTTCTATCAGGACAACACCAGGCCATATGCGTCTATATTGAGTCGCAAAAAACTCAGGTAGATTGGTTGGGAAGTTTCGATGCATCCACTATATAGTCCGGATCTGGCACCAAGCGATTATAGTGTTCTTCTTGCATTGCAAAAAGTGATAAGAAATTGGCACCAAGAGAAGATTGTGAAAATAGATTACTAGTTCTTTTTGCAAATCAAGACCAAGACTTTTATGAGAGAGGCATTATGAAATTACATTGAAAATGGCAATAAATTATAGAACAAAACGGTGCATATTTGACCAAAATTGGTAATCCAAAACGCGTTAAATGAAACCTTGAAGTTCATGTAAAAATAATGGATTTCTTTCCCTCCCCCAACCCTTTTTATTATATATATGAAAATGTGTGGTAACTATAAAAATGTATGAACACAATACAGTCAGGCATCTTTCAATAGCAATAGGGAAAAAAAAAACCCAATTAGATTATAAAAAAATATTCTTGTTAAACATTGAAAAATGCTTTGGGACTGAAATTGAACAGTCTGCAGAATGATTCGATTTTTCCTGACAATTTTATAAAATATTTATTCAAATCAACAATGTCTTAACTAAAATTATGTGCTGTAAGTTTAGACCATAGAGAGGAATGATTTGTTCATATAGTTTTACAACCCATTAGAAGTTATATTTTAAGATACAAAACATGGTTATCTTTCTTTAAGCCAGCACGTTTGGGGCAGATCAGCGACTTTGTCCAATTATCGAAGGTCAATAAAGTATAATATTTAATGAAAAAGCGAGTACAAATGTGTCCCCACATGGTGCCCTGGTTCCCCAAGTGGAGACGGGGACTGGGGAGGGGGAGGAAGAGAAAAAAATCACTCTGAAGCAAAGTCTCGTTTGATTCCAAACAATCGAATGTAGGATTAAAGAAAAGCCACTAAAATTTTACTGCCATCATAAGGCACTGATTGGTTTAAATGTTTCTTCACAAAGAAGTAATTTATTTAATAATTCAACAAAGCAAAAAAAAAAAAATTTAATAAACGCCTTAAAAAGTTTTAACAAATAACTACAATTCAAAATAATGAACTTAATCATTCAGAAGTTCTTAATGCCATTTTTATTAATGTACAATGTTTTGAAAATGCTTTTTGAATTTTAGTGATTCACAAGTTTAAAATCATCTTATTTCATTTGATTGTCAATTAGTACTTAACAGTTATTAAATAAAAATTAGCTTCATAAGTTGCAACTAAGGTAACTCAATAATAAAAAAAATAAATTTCAGTAGCTATGATTTTATTATAAAACTCTGTACAGATTAAAAAAAATTTTAAATAATGCTTGTAAAGTAATAGGACATATAAATTAGAGTTAACATTAAAAATAGCATTTATAAAAATTAATTATAGACAAAGATCTAAAGTAATTACACACATTCTTCTTTGACATTTATTTAATAAAATATAAAAATGCTTCAATAAAAGAAAATTTGTACTTCAAATATCATACAAGAAGTGTATATGGCAGATATCAAATGTAAATAGTCCTTATTGGTTATTCCAAAACTGAATAACAGATAACATTCACATTTTTTTAACACTAGGATTGCATCACAAAATTGTAATAAAATTTTTACACATATATACAGTCACAAAATTTTTCCCATACGTATATGTACATATATCACAAAATTGTAATGAAATTTTTCCATATTAAAAAGGAAAATGTTGCAATAAAAACATTGCTCTTTAAAAGAAATGTAGTAAAACAATTGCAAAGACAAATTATATAAAAAAAAGTAACGTAGCAATTGAATATTAATTTCATAAACTGACAATTTTTTAAATTTCTAATAAGTATAATAATAACACATACAATTACATGAATTACATATGTATAAAAAATATGTCTATTTGGTGTATAAATTAAACAGGAACATTTAAAAAGATTTAAATATTCAGATAGAAATTCATGATGAAATAATTTATCATTAAAAACAAATTTACAAAAATGCAATTATAAAGGCGCATTTTGGCAATTTTTATTTTGTATTTAAAAGAAGCACTCTTAATTATATGGAACACAAAAATTTTCATCTTGATACCAGACATCTACAGAAATTAAAAACTACTTTTCCAAATGATATAAGCAAAAAGAATTTTATAAAGATGTGCTCAGTCATCTTTAGTATGAGTAACATATATAAGTATGTATACTTAAAATGTAAATCACAGCAATGGTAATCAATTGAAATCAATAAGGTATCAATTGAAAATTATGACATAGAACTTTGATGTGAAACCTGAAAACATCAAAAAATAGCACTTGATTTAGAAAAGTTTTCTTCCTTTGCCAAAAGAAGAAAGTAATCAACTTCAACAGTAATGTATATATATTTTTTTGAAATTAAAGGATTCTAACCTTTGCTTCCATCTTAGCTGAAGAAGATTTTTATATGACAACCACGTTAAATATCAATCATTAAACATCATAATCCTCAAATAGCTTTCTGAGAGAAAGAAGTTTTAAACCTCTTTAGCTCTAAGTTCATAACCAACTTCAGGCTTGATAAATTATCAATTGTTTTCTTCATTTCTTACAACACTGTCATCTATATGTATATAAAAACATATATTAGTCAAGTACTAAATTAAAAAAAGTTGTTTCAACTTGGCAAATATATTAATAAATAAAAAGTAAAAGCAGAGATATATCATTTATAACAATATTTATTTTAATAACATGATCTTCAAAATATAATTTTCAGCAGATATTTAGTTTAATTATTTTAGTATTTGAAGGAGTAACAAAATTTATAAGAGGAAAAATGGTAAAAAAAAAAAAATTAATTAAATCTTTTAATTAAGTGATACAAATTTTCTAATTAATCCTTTGTTTATAAATTTCTACCTAATCAAATTAAAAATACTAATTTAACAAGCTTTATAATTGATATTCTTATGAATCATCAAGATATTTCCAAATCGAAATATTCATTACTCCACTGAAGTCACTATCTCTCCAATTGAAGTCATTATTTTATGTTATTAAATAGACCATTTCATTTGAAGTTTATAATTTTATATACTTAATCTTCTATAATTTTTATTAAATGTTTGCATAACTTCTGCTGCAGATGAAAATATTTAAAAAATGATTTTTTTATATGTAAATAGTAAAAATAACATATTATAAAATAGAAATAAACATTTGTTGTGAGAGTATATAAATAAAATTAACTTGTAAATAAGACACTTTAATGACCCAGATTGATTTATATTTTCTGGAAATATATTAATTGAATACTTGATTGAAGTCACAACAATTGGAAAAACTGTGGCTTAAGAGACAAGGATGTTAGTCTGTGTCTTACTTCTCAATAAAAACTGCCTATTAATATATTGTCTCAAGAATATAAAATAATTTGAAAACAATTCCATTTAATATAGTTGAAGCAATGAAAGTATTAATATAAAAACCTTTTAAAGAAATATGAAATGGTAAAACCTGGAACTACTTTATGCATTTAACATTCATAAAAATAAAATTACAAGAAAATTCTTATTATAATAAGAAAGGAAAAGAAACATTCTTTAAAGAAGATCTGCAATTATTTTTGGCAAATGCAGAAGACACTTTTTATCAACAAATGGAATGTATTAAAATTACAAATCATTTTTTTTCAAAGTCATAGATTAAAAAAAAATACATATTGAAGTTAGACATGTTCTTGATTGTATTGCGATTAATTTGTCAGTCATAAAATTAATAAAATTAGCTAAAGATTTTTTTGGTTGGCACTGAGAAAGACTAATCATTCATTTCAAGATCTTTAAAATAAAAATGAACTATGAATTTACAAAGTAAAAACTTGGAAAGCTAGTGATTAAAATTTTGATCCAAATTTTTGTGATTAAATGAATTGATTCAAAGAAGTTTTTGTATCAACATAAATGAAAAATAATAATAATTAGTATGCTTTTCTTATAAATGTAGCAACATTAGACAGTTTCAAGATACACACATTGAAAATATTTTTCTGGAAAGTAAAAGCTGAATTTAAACCTGTTCATAAGCGTTGATAAAATTTTAAAAATTCACAAGCAACTTGAAATTCATAACAGTGAACTGATACTTAAAAATATAAATTAAAAAAACTTTATACTTATGCCATGACACTTTGTTGGAAATTTAAATCAAATAATTTAAATTTTATTCAACTTTTAATTATAGCCATGTACTTTATTTTTTTTTATTTCAAATCATGATTTTTAAGGTGACAACATATTTGACAAAATTTCAATAATGAAAGTTTAATCATTAATAAGAAAAATAGAAATAATAAGATAAATAAAATCTTCTGCAAGAACAGTATGATAAAAAGAGTAAGAACAGTATTTTTATGCAAATAAAATATGCATAATGTCCATACCAGGTAATGAAATGATTAAAAATTCAAGGTTACGGGAACCATAAATGGCTATCAATTGCACATTTAATGTTCAAACCAACAAAAAGGAAATCTTCCATGGCAGCAATAAATGCTTGCATATTTATGTACAAGGAGCAATAAAGATTCATATTTTCAGAGATTCTGTAATGAACTCCTCAATTGTCACTACCGATATGTAACTTCTTTAAGTTATCAAAGATGATGGTCTAACACAGAGATGGGCAAACTTTTTTCGTTTGCAGGCCAAAAATAAATGCGATTCCCATATGTCCACTCCCAAAAAAAAAGAGATTTCCGCTTTTAACACTTTATTGATTAAAAGCTGTCTGTGCTTGCTATTTCCATAAATTTATGTTTTGTAGAACAAAAATCATCAGTCCTTTGAAAAAGGAAGAAAAAAAAAATATTTAATCAAAGAAAAGGAGATGGCCAAATAATATATAATTCTTTTAATTTGCCTCAGACCGGCAAATTAAAATTCTATCCGTGGGAACCTTCCGGCCGGCCGTAGTTTGCCCACCCCTGGTCTAATATAACCCACAGATACTTAACAAAAAGTTTGATTATATTTTTTTTGTACTGGAAAGAACAACAGTACGGAAACAGCACAGAGAGATGCAAACCTTGTCTTATTGGAAAATGGTCATAGGATAGTTATGTAAATAGTTTTAAAGTGTCAACAGCATATTATTCAAAGATGAATTATTTTTGTTATTTTGTTTTTCTAAACAGTGGAAATATCTTTGAAAAGTTAAAATGAATATTTACAAATAAAAGAAAAGGAACTTACCATTAAATATATAATTATGCAATGTAGACACTTCAGGCAATATGCCTTTGCTGTCAATCTCTTTTAGGTGATCTATATAAGTGTTGAAATTAGCTTCAACTATTTTTTCTCTGTTTTCTCTTTGTCGGTTAAATTCTAAAATCTTAGAAAATGGTTGCAAAGCAGCTCTTTTAGAGTTTTGATTCACAAGAGCGTTTTCACACGTTCTTTTGCGTTTCTTCACCATTTCAGAAATTGATTTCTGAAATGGTGAATAAATCTCTTCTTTTTCACTTTTATTTCCTTACGTGGAATTTCCTGTACAGTTCCCAGTTTTATATTAATTTTTAAAATTGGCAATCTTTTTATCTTCATGCATGGCACAATGTGTATATTCACGTTCTTTTTCCATTGGCACAGACAGGAATCTAAAAAGAAATTTCAAAATAAATGCTAAAAGTTCTAGATTAAATATAAATACATTAATTCATATATGTATTCAGATACATTAATTTAGAATTACATTTTGTAACTATTACATTGCTTGTACACTTATAAAAACGAATTTTGGTTTATATTTATAAATAAAAATTTGGATATTATTATGGATAACTCAGATCTCTTTATAAATAAATATGACTAAAAAAAAAAAGATACCTATATATATATAAAGATATAAAAAGACTACCTATTTTAATGGGACTACTTTAAATAAAGTCTAAGAAGGATACTTTAAACCTCACTTCCAACATACTTTTATTAAACTAATTCTCAAATATGGCAGTGAAGGTATGATTTCAGCTGCACAGACCAAGGGGAAGCCCTAGAGAGAACTCAGAAAGGCACTCCGTATAGTCTTGGACGCAGTTGTGATAACCCAAATAGCAACTCTACAATCCTATACTCCAAAAATTCCATTGCCAGAAAAATAAAGAAATGGTTAATACACTTGCTGGACTGAAAGCATCAGGGTGAGCAAATTAGATGCAAACCTGCAAGTGAGTATCCTTACAACTGATTCTCTCACGTCAAGATTTGAAAGAGGTTTTCGGATGAGGTAATTCTTGCTGAC
>BPLR01014229.1:0-15501 GCA_021605095.1 Caerostris extrusa
CTACTGCAGTCGCTGTTTCTAGAAATTTCGGGATTTTGCACGTATGCAATTACTATCTGAGATTCGAATCTACTTAAGGGCTCTACTGCAGTCGCTGTTTTTATAAATTTCGGGATTTTGCCCGCATACAATTACTATCTGAGATTCGAATTCCCTTATGGGCTCTACTGCAGAAACTGGGTTCAGAAATTTCAGATTTTGCACGTATGCAATTACTATCTGAGATTCGAATCCACTTATGGGCTCAACTGCAGTCGCTGTTTCTAGAAATTTCGGGATTCTGCACGTATGCAATTACTATCTGAGATTATTATCCCTTAGAGGCTCTACTGCAGTCGCTGTTTCCAGAAATTTCGGGATTTTCACGTATGCTATTACTATCTGAGATTCGAATCCACTTAAGGGCTCTACTGCAGTCGTTGTTTATAAATTTCGGGATTTTGCACGTATGCAATTACTGTTTGAGATTCGAATCCACTTAAGGGCTTTACTACAGTCGCTGTTTTCAGAAATTTCGGAATTTTGCACGTATGCAATTACTATCTGAGATTCGAATCCACTTATGGGCTCTACTGCAGTCGCTGTTTCTAGAAATTTCGGGATTTTTGCACGTATGCGTAATCCGGGATAAATGGCCGATTGATTATTTGAGGTCTAGGCAAAATGGTGCTAATCCGCTAATCATCAACCTCTAAGAATGGTGTGTGAGTAGAAGATGTGAATCCCTAAGATATTGGCATGTTTTATTCGTATTGTAAGTTATGTTAACTAAATATGAATGTTCTAAATTTCAATGTTATTCCTACTTTCATTTCTGCAACCTGGATAACATTAAATTTTCCACATCACTGCCTATCATTTAAAAAAATAACTCACCTTTTCACAATTATGCTACACAAAATATTTGAAATTAGGCACTAATGTAAACTTACAAAATTCAAAGTTTCTAGAAACACTTTTAGAAATTAACACCCGAAAACGAAACCAGAAAAATAAGAATGCTTTCATTTCTTTTAAACGAAATACTTCATCATCATCGTCTGTGTACTTAAACGCAAATTCCATAAATTCCCTCACATAACAGAGTTCACTGGCTGGGAGAAAGTTTAATTCATTTACTTAAAAGCATGCTCCTGCAAGAAAGCACATATGTTTACCACCCAGAGAAAAAAATGGCGCTCTTTTAATGGAATTATTGTTAGGAAACGTGACGAATTAATACATAGGACGGCGTTTATCAAGAGCTTAATTCGACAATTACCACTCGTCCTATGCTAGAATAAATCCTGAATATTTAATTTTGCCTGGTACTTGGTTACACTAGGGCGGTAATAGCCAGCTTAAGATGTTACCCGTGTGTATTTCTAGACATTCCCTCTAAGAACTCGAATTACTCAAATTTATGATTACATAAACAGCAGCAAAGTATGCCGATAACAATGTTTGCGTTTTTTATTTTTTTAATTACTACACATTTTTCTCTTAGAAAGGCGTAAAATATTATAAAATTATCACGAAATAAATATAAAATGATTTTTTTTTTAAAAGTAATTGCGAACGATAACACAATGATGTCAGAAAAGGATACTATCTTGCCTAATTTGTAAGGTAGTAGAACGCCGTTATTGGATTAGTTTTATTCTGTTTTTCTTTTTTTCCCCAAAGGAAAGTTTATTTTTCCTCGAAGGTAATATTCAATTAAGTTTAGTTGTTTCCTGACAGCTGTTTTTATAACTTTTATAGCTTTTATGTGACAAAAATCACTGAATGGAAATGAATCAATTCTTACGATGAAGATATAAATAATCTTATTTGATAAGAGGGAAATTTGCAGAGTTTCTGAAAAGTAATCAAAAGGATATTTGAATATTTTTGTTTTATAATTTGTATCCTGCAGGATAAGATTGACATGTGTTAGGACAGAATTAATTTGATTGGTCGAAAAGTTAAAAATGTAAGAATAACTGCTGATTTATCAAGGGAAATAGGAAATGTATTTCATTTTGAGAATTATGTTGTCGTAAATTAATAGGAACATTAATTACTCAGCTTAATTATCCCAATTATATTTAAATACTGTTTTAGGAACATAAAATGAAGCCATCATGTCTTGGGAATTTTGGTAACAGTGCAACAAATATAAATTTGAAGAATGTTATAAGATAAAAATATTTTTTTCTTAATTATATTTAATTTCTGTTAGTTTATAAAAAAAATGGAACCAATAAAATAAAAACAGTGGTGACTTACAACAATGCGTTTTCAAATGTATACATGTTTTTAATTTAAATTTACTAACCATGCTATTTTTTGAAATTTTATTCGACAGATTATATGAAGTGTTAGTTTTAGCGTTAAATTTAATTATCTATTATATTAAAATTAAAGACTACTATAAAAAATGTAGTTTATTATTTATTGCTTATAGACTTTGACGAAACCATGAGATTATAACAATTTATAAGAAATCTAAAAATTACGCTGCTGGCGTTTTTTAATGAAATCTGGGAAAATTGATCTGATGGCATTTGACAATAAAACGGCAAATAAGTAACACATTTTGCAATAATCTGCATTTTATAACCACTGTTTTCTACCGGAAATTGGAAAGAATAATTCAGATGTGTTCGATTTTTTGAGCAAAAACCAAACTAGCTAGACAAAAAAAAATTTTGAACTAGCTTCCTCCCAAAAGCGTTCTGACATAAATATTTATATGGAAACAAAAGTTAAATTAAATGTTTGAATTCATTTTTGTTTATATTTATTTTATTTATTTATATTATTATTTATTTTTATTTAATTATTTATTTTATTTATTTATTTTATTTTTATCTTATTTTTACACATAAAATTACGGATATTCTTTTGGAGAGACAGGATCCGTGGCTTCCTTGACCGCTTTCAATTTCGGAAATGTTTTATCGCCATCTGTAATTTTGTTTTTAAATTTCTTCGGCGACCTTTTTTATACATAATATTTTTAAGTGATTTATTAAACATTTATATACTTAATATTTATTTAAATTTCTTTTAAGATTTGATAATTATATAATGTAAAATTGTTCTAAAAATCGTCTGAGGAAAGCGAAATATAAAAAAAAAAAATAGTTTGGAATTCTATAGTTTTATATTTGTTAAGGTTGCTGTTATGTGTTTTGTTCTTACATTAAATTCTAAATTTTAAGGGTAACCTATATATCGGCCTAGCTGATTATATTTTTTATTTTACTTTTTTTTTTTTTATTTTATTCATTAAATT
Organism: Caerostris extrusa; assembly: GCA_021605095.1. NCBI lineage: Eukaryota > Metazoa > Arthropoda > Arachnida > Araneae > Araneidae > Caerostris > Caerostris extrusa. The sequence continues at coordinate 3,263 of BPLR01014229.1, forward strand.
TATTTAGATTACTCAAAATATTTTCCCACAAAATGTAATCTTTTATTTATAAGAACTGAATTTTGAATATAATAAAAATAATGTTCTAAAAATTTATCTAGTGAATGCAAAGGCAATTTTATTTCAAAGTGAAAACGATTTTTAAAAAAGAAAAGAAAATTGCTTGGAATTCTTTTTTTTTTATATTTTTTAAGATTACTGTTATGCATTTTGTTCTTGCATTCAATTCTAAATTTTATGGATAACTTGTAAATCGATCCAGCTGTTTATATTTTTATTTTACATTTTTATTTTACATTTTTATTTTATTCATTAAATTTATTTAGATCGCATCAAGATATTTTAACACCACAAAATACAATCTTTTGTTTATAAGAAATGATTTTAGAATGTAATTAAAAAAGTTGTACAAAATCGTATGGGGGAAAGTAAAGACAATTTTCTTTCAAAGTGAAAACATTTTTCAAGCAAAGAAAATCATTTTGAATTCTATATATTTTTTTAAGATTATTGTTATGCGGTTTTTTTTTTCTTACATTAAATTCTAAATTTTATGGGTAAACTGTACATTAGAATAGCCTAATATATTTTTATTTTACTTTTTATTTTATTCATTAAAATTATTTAAATCACATCAAAATATTTTAATACCACCAAATTTAATCTTTTATTTAAAAGAAAAAATTTTCGAATTTCACAAATTTTAAATGATTTCATGTTTAACTTAATCATTTTTAATATATTTCAGTAATTATGTTCCTTAATCTGATGTTTATTGCTTTTAATTCTTTTTTGTTTTCATGCAAATATTAGCTTTACTGTTTCAATACATATTTTATCAATTTAAAATAAATAAAAACTCATTCAAAAAAAGATTAAACATGAATGTGTAATTTTAATATATTCCCAAAAGATATTTATCCTATCAAATAAACGATGCTATTTATTTATTATGGTGATTGAGAAATTATTTTTAACATAAATGAAATGTAAAATAAATACTCAAAATGAGTTGAAAATGAAAATCTAAATCTTTTTCATTCCATTGAATCTTATATGAAATATATTCATCTTGCAAATATCTTTAATGGATTTGAAATAAGTGTTTAAATTCGTAATTTTTAGAAATTTATTAAAAATGAAGGAATCTTCGCCTTTCAAAATTTCTAGACATTTACATTGATGTAGATTTTTCCTTTTACATTATTTGACGAAACATCTAAGCAAATAAACTTAAGGAAAAGAACTTTTATGAATAAGAATTTTCCTCACAGCGATTTAATTTTCTTACATATATTTAAATTATTTCCTATCTCGAATGGCAAAGTAGCGAAATTATCTGCACGTGATGAATTATCTGCACGTATTCCATGAATGGTTAAATCACACAAATTCATCATCTGCTCGCTGATATTTTTTCATTCTAATTTTATCATTTGCATACGAAATTTTTCTACGAGCAATCCTTGTCTATGGCTTCAGAGAGAAGATTTCGCATTTCTTTAAAATTCAATTACGTTTCGTGAATATAATATCCATTGAAACGGAATAATAACATGGCGGAATAACGCTTCATAAATATTAATCGTAAAATGATAACAAAGAATCATTTATTATGCTGCGAATCTCGTCTGGTTATTGTAATGTTTGTTGAAATAGAAATGTGTTTCGTATCACAACGTTGTTGGAGATGCAACTGTAGTTAACAAGCTTTGCGCATTGAAACATTTTCAGCACAACTACCTGAAATATTTACCACATGGAAATAGTTGGTGACAATGTATAGTATTTCATGTACACACATAAGCTGTCTTTATGTAGTCTGGTTTAGCTAATTAAGAACTTCATTCTTAATAAATATATTACATCTAAAATAGGATACTTGGAGATATCGTTAAAGAACTTAAAATTGTTATATAAGAATTATACAATTAAATAATTTATGAAAATAAAATTTATTAAAAGGTTTTAATAATATTATGTAAGAATTTTAATAAGAATATAATTGTTATATAAGAATTATTATAAAACTTAACATTGTTATATAAGAAATATTAAAAGAATTTAACGCTACATAAGAACTATAAAAATTTAGCAACGATACATAAGAATTATTATAAGAATTTTATTTCAGCAGTACTACTTAAGAATTATTGGGGCCTGAATGACCGAGTGATTTGAGCTCTGTCGCTCGGTGCCCCAGGGTTCGTGTCCCAGTAGTGCCATGGATGTTTGTAGTGGTTCGGAATCCACTTTAAATCGTAGGTCGCGGTAATAGAGTAAGCGTAGGGCTGACAACCCTACCCCGTAAAAAAAAATCATCTACCGTCTAGAGATCTTCCAGCAGACAGATAGCCTTGCCCCACCATGGGGTTGTGGCGCCACTGATGATGAGTTAAGAATTATTAAAAGCATTTTATACTGTCATATCAATATCATTAGTTATATTATATTTCAGCTTAAAAATTTAATTATATAATATATTTAATTTACATAATATAATATTATTAAAAAATTAGCTATTCGCTTATTCATTTTCTTTAGTTTCAAGTTTTTTTAATTTAATTAGGCAAAGCGTTTTATTAATTAATTAAGCTAAACCTTTTGCTAGTGTTTTTAAACATTTAGCCATTGCTTAAGATAAGATGTATGTTTTGCGATAAACTATGTATGTATGCATTTATTTTAATAAGTATGGCGCATTGTTTTGACAGTACAACAAAATTTTATTTGGAAATAAATCGCATCTCCCTTATTAATCATTATACTTACAAAACGTAGCAATAAATATTTATAAATTAATAAATTGAGATTTAAAAATATATAAAATATTATGTACTGAAAGTGTTTCCATTATTATTATTTTTTTTATTGAAAGGACAGCAAAATTTTATATATTTAAAACTTTTGAAATAAATGTTATAACGATATGCGGAATTTTGTCCATATTTGAATTTAATAATTAATTTTATTTAATTATTTATTCAATCATAATCTTCTTTTGCAAAAGAAGCAAAAACAATCACAATAACTTATTCGTTAAAACTGGAGTCTTCTTCGACTTACTGCGCCATCTAAACACACTAAAAATAATTATTTTTAATGTGAAATTTAAATTTAAATTATTTAAATTGTACTATTATTCAATGAATTTAAATTTTTTTTCCTTCTTTTCAACTATACGTTTCTAACATTTGTTACACTTTACCGGCCCATCATTTGAAGTGCAAATATGCAAATTTACTGGTATACATCTTTTGTCATATTAAATTCAAATGATCATTAGTTTTAAATAATTTTCTAAAAAAAATTTATTTTAACTAAAAGTGTTTATAACACATTGTAATTAATAATAAATATTTAAATTTATAAACGTAATATACATTTTTATAATTAAAATATATTCATCTAAAAATATTAATATTTGTGTAATGTTTTAAAAGGTCTACTCAACTTTCATCATTATCAATTTAAAATAATTAAAATTAAATAGAACTACTTAAATCTGCGATGATTAAAAAATATATTAGATTAATATTCATTCATTTTTAGTTAGTTAAAAGATTTAAGAAGCTCTATATGACCAGTATAAAATATGATAAGCATTTATCATATAAAAATGCATTGTTTTACAAAAATATGAATTAATGCTCTGTTTTTGATAAGATCCATTTTATTAATATGTTCTTAAGGAAAAAAATTCGAAAACCGTATTTGTATTTTCTACTCAAATACGGTTTTAGCTTTTACGGTTTTCGTACGGTTTTCTGAAATTATTTATCGGAAGACTAAGACTATTATGTTAAGGTTTTAACCAGAATGTTTGATTTAAAATATTTCTGTCCCATTCTCATCTTCTGCCTAAAACCATTCATATAAAATGGATGCATATGTCTACTTCTTCTTCTTCACTAGCGCGCGCCCTGCTGGTCAATTGGCTGGAGCTCTGACCTTTTGTTACCACAGGCTTCAGGTTCAAATCCTGGCAATGGCATGGATGTTTGTTAGTTATTAGGAATCCACGTTAAACAGTAGGTACCGTCTAATTAGCCTAAAGTGTGGGCAAAATGACCGCAGAGCGACAATCCAAATCAATCTTTAATGGCGCAACAATCCCATAGCGGAGCCAATAGGCCAGTCTTCCTATTGGCAGATTTTTGAGACAGGAGAAGCTTTTTCTCTTTATGGGGTACGGTTATCAACACAACGCTCTGCTATCGTATCAGACACCCGAATAGATTTTGAACCACTACTATCATCCATGGCATCACCAGGACTTGAACTCGAAAACCTATGGTACCTATGGTTCCTCATATATCACATTTTCTTATTTTATTTATGAGGGGAGTGAGGAATTAGGAGGGTGAACTGAAGTGAAATGTGTCATCTTTCACTGAAATGGATTTGAAGTGGTATTGATTAAGCATGTAGGAAAGTTTTCAGGTTCATGTCCGCTGAAACTTGGAACCTTTGAAGTTATTTTTAATAAAATTTATTTCATTATATATATCAATAGAATTTCTAAATTAATTAGAAGTAGTTCCTGGCTTTATGAATTCTTTTTGAATGGTATTAATGAATTTAGAATTCTTTGAACTTGAGTTCATTTACTTTGAATATTTGTATTAGGAGGGTACTGTATTTGTAGAATTGAAAACATAAAAACGAGATTGTGAGTATACTTTTATCTCTAAAGACGGGGATATTGAAATTGACAAACAATTTCCTAAAATTATTCACTGAATAAAGATTGTATCCTTATCAATGAACGAATCCTATACTGTAACGAACACTATATTTTAAATACTAACGTTTCATTTAATTTAACAATATGATTCAGGTTATTTGTAGCTAATGAAAACTATTCTTATGCTAAAACAATTACTCAATTGTATAAATTTAAAATTTTCGGGGGCAAAAAAACATTTATATTACATTGTAAGTCAAGTAAATCCATTTCATGCAAGTCAAGTAATTTTTACTTAAAAATTACTTGAACTTCATTGTCATAAAAACGATTAAAAATTTAAAATCATGATTTTGTATCAAAAACACATAAAGCTGTGGAAATATAAGTAAAATTGCATTACCAAATGTGTATTCAAATTAACAAAACTTGTGGATTTTCTGTAAATTCTGTACACGTTTGACCTAATTAAAATAGCATGAAATACACTCATGTCCATAAATTAAGGATAATTCAGAATCACACAGAAATTGAACTCTAAAATAAAAATTTCACCTGTAGAATTATCACACACATCTTGAAGAAGAATATGCAAATTACATTAAACCACCAGAAGGCGCGGATAGTACGTCACAATGACGAGTGTAAGAGAGGGGTATATAAGGAATGGTGGCAAAAAGTAAAATTGTTCACAAGCGCTTTAAATATAATTGTTTGTTATATAATTGTTTTTGAGATATTTGTTTTTTAAAAAAAGCAATAATTATTTCTATAAACAAATGTTAGCTTCTACATGTTTTATTTATTTGACGCATTATTTATTTCCATTTTCTGATTTAAAACTGTAATAAGTTTTTACGAAATTGAAGTATTTAATTTATTTCGTGTGTAAAAAGATGCAGTGACCTTTTACAAATCGCGCCATAAAACTTATTAAATGTTAGTAAGTAATGATCATTGCCACAAAGTACACAATGCACTTATAAAGATCCCCAAGTCTCTCAATTTTTCTTTAAAACTTTGGTAAGAACCTCAGACACTATGGGGCCTGATGGCCGAATGGCTAGTGCTCTGGCTTTCGGTACCACAGGTACCGGGTTCAAATCCAGGCTTTGCCCATGGGTGTTGTAGTGGTTCGGAATCCCTTTAAGCCGTAGGTCCCGGTCCTAATAGGATTGTAGAGCGCTACGGGGGCGTTGTTACTCCGCGTCCGTGGCTTACCATCATGTTACACGCTCCCCTGGGTAATGCAAAGTGAGTAACATCGGTGCAGCCCTTATGGAGAAAGATCACGGTCTATTTGCCAGCTGCATTAGAAGAAAAAAAACCTCAGTCACTAAGTAGCATAATCCCCGAAATGCACCCTCCTGTACTCCCAAAATGGCATGTCTTAATCCTATTAGCCAAGCCCTGTATCATGCCCGCTGTCGAATGAGACAGCAATTCCAAACATCCCGAAGAAATGTGTTTCTGGGGAGATCGTTCATAATTTCTCGCTCCTAGAAGTGAATTGTGGCTTCTAAACCCTCATGGTCGATTTCTTTTTTGTTTATAAGACAGCGCGGAATGATTCGGAGGTCTCCGGGCGCCCTGTTGGCGTCCATGTTTCACACCACTGCAATCTCGTCGCCAAATCTGGCTTATTAAAACGGGTCAGATAAATGGACGTCATAAATTTCTTAGTCAAATCCGGCAACCTACATAAATCGCAAGCTTATTTGAAAAGGAGGGTGAAGGGAACCAGAAGACTGTGAGTGTCTTATGTCTTAGCAGGGTGGAGGTAGGGAGCCAGAATCGTATTTTTTCATCAAGAGATCGGTTGGAGTTGAAAATTTTGAAGATGTTACAGCAAGCAGTTTCGGTTTTGTTTATGGTACTTTAAGTCTATTTGTCACTTTGCTGTAAGATAATAATTTCAGCAAGAATTCCCTGAAATATTTTGGTTCATGTTTCTAAATAAGAGTATATATATATATATATATATATACGTGGAAGATTTAATTTGATGGATTCTGAAGATATTCTTGGAAAAAATTAATTTAGTCAATAGAATTGGGTGAAACTATACTCTTTTTTGAAATCATCTAATTCTTACTTCTTGCGTTATATCTAAAGAAAAATTATACGTGCCTGTAAATCAAACATAATTTTAAAATTATTTTAAAAATTAAAAAAATTTAGTAAAATTTATAATAAGTGTTATTTTTAATGTTAAAATATATCCTGCGAGAATCATATAGTGCGGATTAGATATCCAACAGGCGAACTCTTACTGCACCATGTGTATTGGATAATGTCAGATGTAAAAGTAAAATAAAATATACAAAAAAACCATAATTTTTTATTTAATCGAGATATACTATTTTTTGCATGATATATAAAATATACTAAATTTTTAAAAAGTGGGATTGGATAAAAACTTAACAGATTTACCGTTGAACTAATATATTGCAAGGAGTTTAATAATTGAAGTTTACGGAGACTTACTAGCAAGCAATATAACTGGCGAGCTTACGCTGTCTATGTGTAATAAGATTTTCAGATACAATTAGAAGAAAGTAGGCAAAAATCAATTTTTTCTTTCATTTAAATGAGAGATATTATTTTCTGTTTAAAATAGCTACTGAAGTCTTTAAAGAGTTATTGAATAAAGCTTAACACATATTCCATCGGACTGATATATTCTAAGGGGTCTAATAATTGGAGACCGTAAGAAACCTAATAGCAAGCAATACAACTGGTAAACTCTTTCTGTCTATGGTATTGAGGTTGTCGGTTGGCAATTAGAAAAAACTGAGGTAAAAATCCTTTTTTTTTTATTTTTATTTAAACGTGAGATATTATTTTCTGTGCAAAACATAGACCTAGACAGCAAATAACCTAACCTGAATATCCTGCATAGACCTAGTAGCAAGCAGTATAAAATACAAGTAATTGAAAGTTATTGATTACATGTATTTAAGATACCAATACATTTCTGAATGTGATATGTGTTTGGAAAATTATTCTTTTTATTTAAGGAAATATTTTTGAAACTCCAATTATATTTAAAGTTATTTTTCTTTTCTTTTTGCATAAGAATTCATTTTCATACAAAAAAAGGTATCCAAAATTTTTTTATGAATTCTTAATTTTTATGTTTTTATAGTTTTCATTATCAAAACATTTTTTTTTTTAGATAAAAGAGAGAAAATACGGAAGAAATTTTCCGAGTTTCATCAGTTCTAGAAATTCGTACAATTATTTTTAATAAAAAGAAAAATGAAAATATAATAGCACGAAATAATTTTTCTTTATAAAAGTTTGAGTTTTTGTAATTGTTTATATTGAAGATCAATTTATGCTGGCAAATATTTACTTAATTATTTATATAAAAATACTATTTATTTTTTTACGCAAATCTTTTTATATTTACAGCAACTGATGGAGGACAAATGAAATATTATGCTTTATTTTAATACCGATCTAAAAGTAATATTTGATGAATGATTTTTTGAAATAATATATAAGAAAACAATTTTGAAATTATTGTATTCAAATATAAAAAAGGAATCGATAGTTTAATACTAACAATGTTTCGATATTTTAATGCTAGCAATTCTAAACAATTCTTCGATATTTTAATGCTAACAATATTTCGATATTTTAATGCTAACAATTCTAAACAATTCTTCGATATTTTAATGCTAAAAATTCTAAACAAAATGCTTCGATATTTTAATGCTGACAATTGTAAACAAAATGTTTCGATATTTTATATTCTGACAATGCTAAACAATGCTTTAATAGTTTAATACTGACAATTCTAAACAATTCTTCGATATTTTAATGCTAACAATTCTAAACAAAATGCTTCGATATTTTTTATTCTCACAATGCTAAACAAAGCTTTGATAGTTTAATACTGACAATTCTAAACATTTCTTCGATATTTTAATGCCAACAATTCTATACAAAATGCTTCGATATTTTAATGCTGACAATGCTAAACAAAATGTTTCGATATTTTTATATTCTGACAATGCTAAAAAATGCTTCGATATTTTAATGCTAACAATTCGAAACAATGCTAGTATCGATTTTAGATGAGCAAATAAAAGATGATGCTTTATGTGAAATAAAATTATTAATATGTATTAAACTTTTAAGGAAATTCAATAGAAATTTTGTCAGTTCTCAGAATTTTAGTGACTTTTGATTGCATTAAAATGATAAAGTTATGTTCATGTACTAACTTGATCATCTTTAAAAGATCAATGCATTATATATTTATTTCAATACGAATTTTTAGCGAGTTTGAGATATCTTTCATTATAGGAATTTTTTCCTTATACATCTGCAATATATTACTGCACAATTCATTATCTAGATCTTTACACATGCATTTGATAGATTTATATAATAGTAATTATATAGAACGAATCAATTTAATATTATTCAATTTCTAGCTACATAAATAATTTTTATTTTAATTGTTAACATGTAAATTTTGAATAATTTGTGTCGACACCATTTAAACCGATACAAAATAATAAATAATGCAGAAATAAATTTATCAGAGGTCTATTCCCTGTAGAATGTTAGTACAAACAAATACAAACATAGAAATTAAAAAAAATATTGATTTGATTTTCATTTATCATTTTTTGTAACGTCTCAATTTTTAGCCTATAAAAATTTAAAAAATAATAATGAAATTTTTTATATAAAATTCTACGTTGTTAGATACATTCAATCCGAAAAAAGGGTGCAAAGCTAATGTATTTCAATAATTTCAAAAAAATGTGTTTGCATATTTTAATGGATTTATTTCCTAATATCTTATCATTGTAATATCTTACTTCAAAATTCAATATAGATCATTACTTTGATAGCTTATTTATATAAAAGTAATTATATAGAACTCATCAATTTAATATACCAACTATGAGTGCTAATAAACGAAGACTTATATTGGAAAATATCTCAAGAGATTGCAATAGCCCGTTAATTGAATGACGGTTACCATAGCAACCCGATATCCAAAGCAAGTCTATATTTACCAGTTCAGATCTTCGATGTTTAATCAGACAGGTCGTACGGTTTATAGATAGCTTATGTAGAATTCTAAAAAGCCGAGAACGTGATTTAAGGTATCAGAGCTACCATGTTGATTTATGGCACAGGGATCATCCGACTGAATAGAACTGCGATATTTTCCATATTCCAACTTTTTTTGCAAACATCAGCACTCCGCAATTGAGAAAGGTAAAACTTTCAGCAGAAAACTTACATTACAGGCTGTAGTAAAAAAAGAAGAAAAAGTTTTAAAAAAAACGTATTTTTACGAATCTTCTGTGAATTTCGTCAAGGGGTAGGTTGGATTTTTTAGTGTATTTACAGAGTATTTTTTATATAGAGTATAAAACTACGGACACGTGAGTATATATTTATATTTGTCAGAGAGATACAGTTAGAGTTTTTGGCGATGTTTTCCCTACTTTCTTCCCTCTTGGGAAAAATGAACTTTTTTGAAGAAGGAAGTCTGGTTTGCGGTAATGCATTCAGAGGTTTGTCCCAAGGGTGACGGCATTGACATAGGAAGTAACTTTCCCGTCTGTCAATCCCTGTTGGTCTAAAAGTTGTAAAGAAATTTTGAGTTTCTTCAAAATGTCTTGTCGGCGGATAAACATGAGGCTTTTTCTTCATTTCGTATTTATCATTTTTAAGAGTAAAACTTTTTTTATATTTGCTGTTGCAAAAAAAGCGAAATATGTTTTGGAAGGATTTCATTTTATAAGTCTGCCATCTTGATATTGATGTTTACCAGGTATTTTGTGAAAGATTTTGAGAATGCAAAAGCTTCCGAAATGCTACAATTGAATTTTAAAGCAGATATTATTATGTTTTTTACTAAAAAGTCTTTAAAGTATTTTTTTTTAGTGTTCCAATCTTCTTTGTAAAAGTTGATGCCAGATAAATTGGAAATATAATTGCCAGTTAATTGCCAGCCCAATTCTTGCCAGTAGTGTACTTGCTAGTAAAAGGAGTTTGATTCGAATTCGCTGGCAGAGTCAATTGCAGACGCTGATTTCAAACGGGAATCTGTGTGGATTGTGGTAACGTCTAAAAACTGTCCCTTAACAAACTAGGCGGGAGTTTTCCGGGGATTATTTTTCCATCTAAACGCAAGTGGAAGATAATAACCTCTAAAATATATCACTCATACCCCATTGTTGGGTTATTTGTGAGTATACGCAAATGGTCAACTAATGTCAACAAAAATATAATTATAAATATCTTAGTTTATGTCATACTGCTGCATACGGTCGATGCCCAAAGATTAGCTCTCTGGCCTTTGGTACCACAGGCTTCCGTTTGATTCCTGGTGGTGGCATGGATATTTGTTAGTAGTTCAGAATCCCCCGTTAAACAGTAGGTCCAGGTCAATTAAGCTTAAAAGTCTGAACAAAATAAGCGTAGAGCAACAAATTAAATGTAAACCTTAACAGCCCCATATAAATTTACTGTCTGGCACTACAGTTCAGGTTAGAGCATGGCCAACTGACTCCTAAACAAAAGATGGTTTTTTTTTTTTTTATTGAGAGTAAGTTGTCAGCCCTACTCCTTATAGTCACGATGAATCCCGGGACCTACAGTTTAGAGTGGATTCCTATGGCACCATCGGGCACCATCGGCATCCATGGCACGTGACTCAAGCCCGAAACTACAACGCTAGTCACTCTGTCATCAGGCTCTAACAGACATATGTTAATACACAAAATAAGGTTGTAAAACTTTTCTTTCTTTAATTGAAAATTCTAATTGTCATTTTACAGCAAAAAATTATATCTATTAAATGCTTTTATATTATAAATCTAAACAAAAATTAATTTATAATTTTTCATCCAAATATCTTAAAATTAAAAATTAGTCCTTATTTATAAATATTTAAAAAACATGCTTTTGAACACAGACTGTTATTTATATACCATATATTAATAATTAATATATAACACGCATTTTTAAATGTGCCACAAGTATTATTTTAAATATACAATAGTTATTATAAAAATACCACACGGCCAAAGCAACACTAGCGAAGTCTGTGCCCCTTTAATTTTCGGTCTAACTTTTAAGCCATGGATGAACTAATTCTATACTTGATAATATTATATTAATAATTAAACATTTTATATATTTTTGATAATTAAATATTTTATTATTGGTGCTAGTAAGGTGAACATGGAATAAACATCATATATTAAATTTGTTTTTTTCCATATAAAGAATATATTCGCAGATTATCTTTCAAGATGTTGAACATGGACCTGGTGGTAGTGTGATTAAAGCTCTAGGATCAGAGCCACAGGAAAATGGTTTGAGTCCGGCAGGGTGCCATGGATGTTTGTAGTGATTTGAAATCCACTTTAAGTCAAAAAGTCCGGTATAATATGATTGGCAGGGCGAAAATAATCCTCTGGCCCCACCCGTAAAGGAAATCTACCACTAAGCAAACGGCCTTGGCCCACCATGGAGCTGTCGCATCAATGAGAGAAGAAAGCAATGCGTA
>BPLR01014230.1:0-140459 GCA_021605095.1 Caerostris extrusa
AAGGGAGAAGCAGTTCTACGGGGCGCATCCATCGCTGCAGCCCTTTCTCCGGCGCATCTGGCCGTCCCTAACTTCCGGTGCGTGTTTATAACTATTCCTGACCTTGATATTGAGAAATTAACCTCAAAATCTCACGCGAATGCTTTGTTGCTTAATTTTCCAGGGCATTAGCATTTCCAACACGGCAACTCACTTCCGTAAAAGCAACGCTCTCTTCTCTACGCAGCAGTGCTGTTTTTGCATTGCAAGAAGAATTTGTATATGTTAAAGTTCGATTGAAATATAACACCGAACAATAGCTGCGTATTTTTAATTAATATTTATACCAAAGAATTAAATAAAATAATAGACTACACAATAGGAATTTAGAAAATAATTACAACAAATGTATGTTATAAAAACAATGTACATAAGATTTCAAATTATTCACAATATTATGCACGTTATATATGTAAAAACTTTAGTTTGCTTGTATGTTTTAGTAGGATATATTCGTTAGTAGAATTTTAATTAAAACTTTATTCACCCATGAGCATAAATTGTGTTCATAAAATAATTAATTACAAACGACATATAGAGACCAAATTGATTTTTATTATTTTTTTCTACAAAAGATAAAATTCATCATAGCAGTTAGATCATCATCTACTTCATTGGCGCAACAACCCCATGGCCAGTGGCACCGAGCGCAAGGACGCTAGTCACTAGGCCATCAGGGGCCCCACTTAAGTCATCAACTAAGGAGAAATTACAATAAAGAAAAATAATAGCAAGAAGAATTCAAAGTAGTTTATATTGATAATGGCCTGACGGCCAAGTGACTAGTGCTCGGTGCCACAGGTTTCGATTCAAGTCCCGGCACTGCCACGGATGTTTGTAGTGTTCGTAACCCATTTTAAACCGTAAGTCCCGGTCTCATATGACTGAAAGAATGTCACGGAACCAAGTCAAACTTCTATCTAGGGATGCTCCTCACAACAGAGAAGCTGCCCCCTCGCCCTTCCCTTCAACCCTCAATACGGGTTCGTGGGATTGTTCTAGATGTCTACCAAGTGGGATAAGAAATAATATATGACCATAGAGCGGTCTAATATGTTTGTTGAGCGTTGAGCGTAAGGCTAACAGTCCTATCCTGTAAAAAGAAAAACATCTCTTGTATCTAAATCTGCCAGTAGGCAGACAACCTTGGCCCATCATGGGGCTGTTGGGCCGATGATGATGATGATATTAATAATAAAATTTTAGTTCCGTATGAAAGTTGAACCTATTCTATCAAAAATTTCACCACGAAATGTTATCTTGGAAAAAGAAATTCAATATATTTTTTTTTACACAATAAAGAATTTTGTATTCATTAATTTATACTACACATAAGAATCTTTAAAAATTTCTGGATGTCTGCGGGAATATCATATTTTACGTAATACTAGTTCTTGCAGCCTCGTGTTGTTGAAATTTCCCATTATTATCCAATTAGAATCATAATCCATTATTTTAGAAGTTTCAGGGTCAGAGACATGGTCGCAGAAGTCAAGAGACTATTTTTCTCCCGCTGCGCCATTTTGCATTTCATTAGATGAAACATAATAACAGGAGGGAGGGAGTCAAGTAAGAATGAGCTGCTGCCACACATGAGGAAAATTATTCTGCACGTCACACGGCGATGTCTCTGAACCGGTTGGAAAGCGCAGAATAAATGAGAAAAAGAAATGCCCCCGTGTGCCATTCTATTGTTTTCAGAGAAGAATGGAGAATAGACTCCGTGCCAGTGCCCGACATTCGTTGGACAGAAAAGTCGGTTTTCTTCCGACACAGAATTATTACCATCCAAGAACAAGGAAAAGCGGCAAGTCCCATTCAGTAGGTCCCAAGCAAACAAATGGCCACTGAATAAATTGAGACTGGTAGACTGAGAATGACCAACACACCAAATTTGTATAACCTACATATTAGAATTTGATCAATAGTCTTCTGGCAAATAACATGTTTCCTGTATCACACACGAATCAATTTAAATAACCAGCTAGGGAATGCCTTACATGCTAAGCTCAAACATCTCTTAAACGAAAAACATTTTAACTAAGCTGGATAATATATTTGTTGATAAGCGATGAAAATTTCAAAAACCCTAAAAGATAAATGTTCACAATATTTCCATTTAAAAAAATATTTAGTTTTAAAAAGATATTCAAGGTATAAAAATACTTCTGCATTTATTTAAAAAAAATTTTAATTTTTTAAAAAAGTTATTCCTTTGAAATCCTTTTGTGAAACGTTAAAATATAAAAATACTAAAATTTCAAATATTAAGTTCATAAATAGTTAAGACTGTTTATGAATGTTTAATCCTCTGAATAACAAAATTTAAAAAAAGAATCCAATCAATTCTAAACTCAGAGGAGTGGTTTTATTTTGAAAAACGCCGAAGGGTAAATAATGCATGGTTCAATTTTCGAAATAATAGCACGATTCATTAGTTGTTATTGAATCATCAAAATAACAGTCACTTTTTTTTTTTAAGTCTTTGCTTCGTATTTTAAAACACACTCAGGAAAAAAATGCAAATTTTGCATACATGCAAATTTTGAATCATCAATAAAAATCATTTAAATTGAGATGCTCTTTTTTTAAAGATAATTCTGGTAGCTAGTGTCATCTTGGGGCCGACTGACTAGAACTCGGTGCCATAGTTTCGTTCAAATCCCGGCGGTGCCACTTGATGTTTATAGTGGTTCGGACTCCACTTTAAACCATATGTCCCGGTCCAATATGGCTGTTAGGCGTAGGGTTAACAACTCTACTCCATAAAAAAAAACATCTCCTGCCTCGAAATCTGCTAGTAGGCAGATTGGCTTGGCGCTCGGTCCACCATGGGGTTGTTGCGCCGATGATGATCATGAATGTCCTCTTATTCCTCGTGCTATTATTTGTTCTATTAACATTTCTTGTCTAAGATATCAGCATAAAATATATCATAAAAGTTTAACTATTTGTCAACTTATTAACAATTGCAAACAGTGCTACCATAGTAATAAAATTCAAAAGCAAACGCCACAAAAGAACGGCAGAAAAAGAATAGCAAACGAATGCAGAGATTATTAAAAATACTTCTTTAAAATAAGAGTTTTCTAAAAATAGAAGCACAAAAAATAAGAATCATCGCGCAAAAAAAAGAAGAGAGAGAATTCAAGAACAAGATAAGCTATTCAAAGCGCGAGGGAATTCAAGAATATAAAAGACTCGCCTTTTTTCGATCGATATAGTAAGATAAGAATTTATTCCATTTCTTGTTCCTTACAGGAAAGCATAATATAAATATTGAAGCTGAAACACCAAATTAGTCTCTAAACTCATTAATAACCACAGATTCAAAAATAAAAGAAAAGTTAAATAAGGATAGTTTAACAAGAAGATCATTTTGTTAAACTATTCTGGTTAACAAGATATTTACTCTACAGGGGCATATACCTTTTATATACTACAATGCCAAATGAGCCATTTGCAAAACTTTCCTTACGGATAATTAAGATAGAGCACACTCTTTAAATCTTAAGACAAATTTTTAATTGAAAGGATCACGACTACGTCGAAGATTCTACACAAATTTGTAATGGAGTATACTATCATCACGTAAGAAGATGTCCGACAGACTCAAAATGTCGGTGTTAAAGGATCCGTTTTCTTCGAGAGAGCTGTCACAATGTGTGTAAGGAGATATTGTTATTCGCATCGTCTAATTTTATGGCAAAAACCACTTTAGCGAAGGAGATAGTAAAATAGGAAATGGCCTCAGCTTGCGATATTGAATTTTCTTATTAGACAGCGCAAACTTCCGCAAAGAACCCATAGATTGTCTAGTGTAGACTAAACAGGATTGGTTCTTCGGTCGGCAACTGCTCTACCTGGGGCTCTAAATGTACCAAAATTTAAACATATGATTATGTAAAAAGACGAGTTTTATTAACATAGTCAAGAAGTATTTAGCAGTGTTAGATTTTCATATATTTTAAAAATTAATATATAAATGTTGTTATTTTTCAATTTCGTTACTGCAAACCATATGAATCCTTGTCGATATTTATGGTATTGAAATAAAATTCCAAAATTCCAAATAAAAAAAAAAAAAAGAAATTTAATCATCCTTACATGTATAACATTGAACAAATTGTTTGTTAATATTTATACTGCAAGAAATTGAGTAAAATAAAAATAAAAGAATTCTCATGACTATAAATTTGCCAATAGGACAGTTAAATT
Source organism: Caerostris extrusa (assembly GCA_021605095.1). Taxonomy (NCBI): domain Eukaryota; kingdom Metazoa; phylum Arthropoda; class Arachnida; order Araneae; family Araneidae; genus Caerostris; species Caerostris extrusa. The sequence goes on from BPLR01014230.1 coordinate 4,258, forward strand.
TAAAGTCTATTAAAATATTACGAACATTGATTTCATGTAATATACTTTTTACGGATTTGTATAACTAAAAATAAGTCCAATCATCATTCACATAGTGCTGGTACATTCTCAAACAGGACATCGAGAAAAGTTCACACACACACACATATATATATATATGCAGCTTATCAACAAAAAGATGAATGGTAAACAAATATCAAAACCGTTTTTATAAATTACATAACGAACATCAGTCTATCATTTATAGATGGTAAATTTGTATGATTCTACAATTCCTAAAGTCATCCTCACAAAATGAATGAATTAAATAAATAAATATAAATAAAAGACACTGTAAGAATTGATATAAATATGAAAAGGAAAAAAGATTAATAAGAAATTTATTGATGAAGCATGTGAAAGCACCAATATTAGATCATAAACAGTAAAAACAATAAATATTGAGTTTGGGCTATTTTCAGTCTTCTTAAAAATAATCAAAATCTATATATTCCTTCAATCACTCTAATGGCAATTGTATGATGAAAATATTCATTATAGAATCATAAGCTATGTTCCATTAAGGATCTATTTAAGTTAATCAAAATTATAGAAACAGTAAAAATATGGAAAAGTGCAAACAATAGGTTTTCTCACTCTTTTACGTTAGTTACCAAGAAAAGAAAATAATCACATATTGATTACACTTTCACAATGCATAATGCTTTTGGTCACATAATCAAATGGCATTTTCGAACTTTTCCCATCATTTATAATTGCTAAAGGATATATAACCACTTCTAAGCACCCATATCTCTTAGGCAGTAGGTTTCATGGAGTTTTATTCTAGGTCTCGTAAAAGGCCCGTTAACGGCCCTGCTGTAATGGAACGCGGGCACCCTTGTGGTAGCCCTAGGTGCGTTGAACCACCCTTTAACTACCTATGTGTTTTACGAGTGCGTTTTTATTCACTCCCTGTAGCTGCCTTTAAAAAGCCATCCCAGGCTAAGCACAGATTTGCATGTCTGCGAGAAGATATGAATATTTATAAGATATCTTATAGGTGGCCCTTTTTTATCGACGCATTAAAGCAAGGAAGTCGTTGACCGACCTTTAAAACTGATGCGCAAAGGATATTTTAAAATGCAAAGTGATGAGTAAGCTTATTTCTGCTCGACTCGGCGGTGTCAAGCCGAAGTCATACTTTCGAGACACGAGGAAGGGAGGAAATAAGAGAAATTCTTCTGATTTGTGACAGCATATAAATCTCTACAAGTTTATGAATAAACACAGATGACGAAAAGTTGAATCTTTCCACTAAAATTTCATTTCTCATTAGTCGAGAATAACGGAGGAAACGCAGTCGATTAAGCGACTTCCCGTTTCACAGAAACAGGTGAATATAAAAAGAACCATAGCATGACAGCAAAGCAATAAGTTATTTAAAAATTTGTTATATTTTTATCTTTTTTAGTTACGACATTTTTTGAATTTGATTTAGTATGAAATTATCACTTTAATTATTAAAATATTATTTGTTGAAAACGAAATTTTATATATTTTCAATAATAGTTTAATTTATATATTTCTTTTTTGGTTATTCCTCGATTTTAATAAGCACGATTTTTGAGTGGTATTTTGTACTATAAAGGAGCTACGTCTCCAAAGATAAAAATTATACTTAATTTTAATATTAAAAAATTGTTAATTGTTGTAGCTCCTTCTCCAAATATTTTAAATAAAATAATTAATTAATAAACATGTTAATACATAAATTATTTTTTTATAAACTTGCTTACATTTTATTATTATTTAGTTTATATTTGAGTTTATTATTTTTTATTTATATTTGAGTTTATTAGTTTAATATTATTTACTATATTTGAATTTCCATTAATTTTTAATAATGAATATTATTTTTAATCTTGAACCATTCACCATTCGTATCTAGGGTTTTGCGCCATTTTTTTTTTTTTTTTTTTTTTTTTTTTTTTTAAGTAAATTGTAAGAATAAAAACTGAAAGTTTATCGACATCATTATCTGGAAACAAGTGTCACATGAAATTCAACTTACTCATACAAACTTCTATTCCATGTTAATGCAGTGGCTTTCTGAATTCCAAATTCATAGCCCACATGATATAGATTTTAATGATATTTTATAATCTGCACTAAAGGATTCAAAGTCAAAACAATTCATGAAGAAAATTATAATCCTAAGACAATATGACATTCTTTATTCTACATCACTTGCAGACCAAACTAAATATATAAAAATAATTGACATTCCATTGAAATATGCAAGATCATGGTCAATGAACCATTTCTCATAATTATCATTAATAAAAACAAGATGAAGAAAAAGAAAAGAAGACGTTTTGCAGTTTTTCACATGGCTTTTGTTTCGTGGAGTGAAAATTAAATGTGAAATTCATAAAATGCGAAGGCACTGACGTTCCTTTCCAGAAGGAAAAAAAAAAAAATAGTTTTCTATTGTTATTCTGCCGTCAACCGGTTCTGCATTCTGAGAACCCTTTATTATCCGGCAAACATTTCGGCATCCGGATGTAATGGGTAGGTGTAGCAACTAGTCAAGATGCACAGCGTACTGCGACAAGAAGTTAATTTGAAAAAAAAAAAAAAAAAGAAAAAAAAAAGTAAATTTGAGAATGCAAAAATAATTACATACAGAGCTAATTTCTTGAATTTGATCAATGAATTCCTTTGCAAACATAAAAAATTATTTAAAAAGCAATGATTTAATCTATTTTAAATTAAAGAGAAATAATAAAAGAGCGCATTTTAATTAAGTTTTATAATTTTATTATTTACATAAATGATGACTGTTTGTATAGATAGATAGCTACAACGTTTTTGTTAAGTACAAAATTAATAAATAAAATTAATAGTAGTCTAATCTAATAAGAGGTGCATTTGAAAATGCAAGAATAATTACGTACCATGCTAATTCCTTGAATTTAAACCCATGAATTTCTTAGCATATCTAAAAAATTATTAAATCGTCGTAGCTAAGTACAAAATAAATAAATAGAGTCTATTTTATACGCTACGTTACGTATTTTAAATTCTGTACCTTTTAAAATCAAATTGCGTAAAATTCATGCGATTTGGAACTTTTACCTACACTGCATTAATATGTGTTCTTGAAATGATAATTATTGCTCCACCCTCACTACTTTCACGACTCTTCGAGGTGACACATTTACAGACAAAACAGGCCCTCACCCCAATCAAAACTTTGTGTTTTTCTCTCCCGCATTAAAAACCGGAAAAAAAAAAAAAACTGGAAAAAAATAACAGTAACCCTTTAGCTGATCCCTCAGATTGAGTAGGAAGTTCATAGGTGAAAAGAAAAAGAAATCATCTGCTTATGGAAAGAGGAGCGTGCATGAAGGTGAAGAGGAAAAGTGGTACGCCTACACGTCCTTCTCAGTGGGTGCAGCAGCCTCGACCAATGTCAGTGTGTCCTTCACGGCAGATATCGTCTGATGCCGCTACATTTTTGACACGGCGCGATAAATAATCACCATAAATAAAGCGGAGAAATGTCTCGGGCGCGGTTGTTTATGGGATTCCGAACAATTGAGCTTCGTTTTTTACCCCCGCTTTTTTAAAGCGTGCTTGAATAGTTAAATAAATAATCACATGGGGAATGCCCTTTATTCGATCGCTCGCAGACGATAAAAGTATGTATTTTTAGCATCTCCGTGCTTATGACAAATTAAAATCTGCTTAAGAATCTGAAGAAGTACAATGAGATAGATATCTAATTTTTACATGTGACCACTATAGTTACAGCAAATGAAAACGTATAATTAACAATGCTGATATCACGAACACACCGCACAATTTTATAATAATACTTGTTAGTCTAAAATAATCACATAAATGCTTAACACACATAATCACATTTTCTTTTGTAAAATAAATGCTATTAGAATGATAAATAAGAATATATATATAAACAAAAATTTGGGTAAATCAATTTTGACGATAAGTTCGACAATTCCCATAATCCCAATATTGTGTAACAATGAATTAATTATATTCTTAATATACGGATTCAAAAGATTTAAAGTTTTGTAGTGATTTTTTTTTTTTTTTTTTTTTTTAAGTATGAAAGCATTTTTTTAAGCTTAGCTTAGAAAATGGCAGATTCTAGTGAAAAATATTCAAAATTTTTATGCATGTTATAGTATGCTGAAATAAAAATACTCCTAAGAATTCACTTTTTCACCAGAGAAACGGAGGGAATGGGAGATTTCCACGAAAGACACCTGTGGACCGCCATGACATAGATTCGGTGCCCTTATTTTTTTCGCCGTGTCGTCACCAACCTTCAACATATCCTTTTCCCTCCATAACGCGATGAGGGTGCTTTACTTGTCACAAGGTTAAGACTGCTCCGATCGCAGGGGAAAAACATCTAACACAGAGCACAAGTAAAAGAAAACGTAGAAAGACGGGAACTTTTGACTTCTTTCAATTCTGTTTTTCATGGCTTATAGAATATTTATATAGAAGAATATTTATTGAATAATATTTACAAAAACAGAATAATATATTGCCATAATTATGGAAATATATCGAAAATTAAAAGAAGCAGTTCTAAGAAAAATACTATAACAATGCATAGTACATATTTTTATACATTACAAATCAATAGAATTTGCAGTTTCATTAAAAAAAAAAAGGTATTTAAATAATAATAATTTTAAAACGGGATTTTTTACAAAATAACAGCAAAGTTTTTTGAACCAAATTGATATTTCAATTAAAATTAATACAATTATTTTACTCGATCGTAAACTAATTAAATAAAAATAATAATTACTACTAACCACGAAATAAATGATAAAAAATTACTATAGTACGACTAATTGTACAAAACTCAATATATGAATTTTTTTTCAAAATTTTTTTTTTTTTTTCAAATAAACATTTAAAAATATAAAATGAATTTAACCAATAACCTAAAGCAATAATACTAATGGCTATCACTCAAAAACAGACCACACACATATTTATTTCTCCCATTTTCCCTAAAAGTTCAAAACCCCATCTCGGATATTTATCACCCGATCTTCCAAAACCGCGGACACACTCAGCAAACACCTCACGTGCCCCATCCAAAACAAAGACCCCTCAACAGGTGGCCCTTCCTGGCATACAACCCGAAGATAGTTCGGCGAGTTTGAACCTGGATCAAAACAAAGAGGGAGAAAGGAAGATGTGCGTAATTTCTGGCCCGGATTCCGTGTGGGTTTTCAGGGTCAACCAAGGTAAAAGAGGCCCATTGCGGAAGAGATGACAGGTTTGGGGTAAAGGGCCCTCTTTTGAAACCCCAGGTTATAGCGATTGTTTTCGAAGCAGGAAATAGGGTCAGAGCTTTATTTAATACCATTTTTTTTTTTTTTTTAATAGTACGTAAGAATTTTGAAATGTTCTAGATTTTCCAGGCCAATTAAAAATATTTTTACGTATATGTTATGAATTGCTGACATTTAATTGTAGATTAGAAAAGCGATACACTAATTAATAATTACTACTAATTACTAATATTAATTACTATTTACTTTACATAGCTAATTATTTTACTACACTAATTAGACTAATTACTTTATGTAAGTCTAAGTCAAGGTAATTTTTTTTTTTAACGTAATAAATAATTTACAATATAGATCTATGAAACTGCTGACAGGAATTTTTGATGAGGTTTATCCAATTCCAAAAGTAAGATTCGAGAAGCTTGGTTTCACGACTGTACTAATTTTTTTTATCCGCAATAAAATTTTAAAACTACAAAATAAGGCAAGTTGCAAAATCAACACTAGTTTTTCATTTTAAAAACAACGAAAAATACATTATTTTGTTAATTAAAATGGTGCATATGTTTTAATTTATTAAAATGTTTAATGTTGTTTGAAAATTAAATAAAAGTATCAATTATAAGAAATTATATTATTTAGATTTTACAACTGGTAGATTTGTTAAATTTATTTTACTTACAATTTCTTTGAATATACACAGTCCAGTCACATTAATGTGACCACCACCTACTTTCGACGTCAACGTGAAATAACCAATCAAAAAAGGTAGGTGGCAGCACATTGCAGTGGAGTGTATATAAAGGATGTCCTAGGGCATTGGAAAGCATTTCAATCGAATATATATATATTGTATCTCGCGGCGGACCTCTCTGCGAAAGGTGGTTATTCTGGCTTTTGACAGGTGGTCACATTAATGTGACTGAACTGTGTATAATTCTTGCTAAATTTAAATTAGCCATATTTCGAGTCCTTTAAAATTCTTATTCATCACTTAATCTAATTAAAACTTTCAGAAAGATTATTTTTATTTCAATACTTCGTATTTATATATATATATGTATGTAATAAAGGATTAACAAATAGTCTTTATAAAAAAAATGGAACCTTTATTTGAAACAACCTTACTATTTAATTAAAAAAACAGAAAATAATTAACCGAAGGATAAAAAAAAAAATTAAAATGGCAGAGATTTCCGATTCATTGTTGACAAACCGACCAACGACCGCGATAGCAATACAACTAACTACTAACCGCTTGCAAAACATGACCTTCGCAACACACTCCATAATGAAATCTGGTTACAATAATACATGTTGCGACGACAAAACGCATAGCCCAGGGATGGATTAATAATCCAGGGAGCAAATATCGTCACCCATCCTTAGAACAATGCTTAATTTCAAGTTCAAGGTCATGCGATCGGTCGCCCTAGCAAGAGTAGAGGTACAATCGAACAGTCTCCGCCGCTTTTTTGGAAAGCGGCCAACAGGGACGCTCACACCAAATAGAACAATTTATTTTTAACGCTTGGCATTAAAAAAAAAGAATCCCCCTTGCCTGCTCAATGAAGATTAAATGGTTGGAGTGTAAATAGTCTTGCACTTTCGAAGCGATTAAGATGAGAGGATAGTTATGAGTGCTTAAAGAGAAAGTTTTAATTTTTTTTCACAAATAGAAAAAAAGGAAAATTATTGAGAAAATTTAAACTATTTTAACGAAATAAAAAGCTATACTAAAAAGTTTATTGACAAATTTCCGCTCGGCTTTGCACTATTTTATCATATATCTTGACATATATTACACATTTTTCTTTTATTTTTTAAAATATTATGATCGAAACTAAAGAAAATTCGTACAAAAAAACAATTATTGTGAGTAAAAGAGAATTCTTTAAACTTAATATATAAAAAAATCACATTTAATAGATATAAAACAAGAAGTAGACCAAGTAAAATATAAAATATCTTCAACAATAAATGCAGTGAAAAGGATCACTAATATTTTAAAGTAGAAATTCTTATGAAATTAAGAATTTATAAATGAGTTCTTCAAATATTTTGGGAAAAAAAAAAAACCCTATTCAAATGTTTAAATGTTAATATCACAAATATTTTTGTCGTACTCAAATTAAAATATATATAAAATACTGGATAGTTTATAATAATATCACAAGGCATATGACAGAAAATTATGTAAACGTAAAACTACCCTTAACATTCATTTCATTTCAAGTCTCAAATTTTTGACACTATTTGGCTTCACATAAGTGTTATATATATATATATAAAAACAAATACTACCTATATTAAGTTTTCATACTTGCATATTATTTTAAGCGAGCATGGAAAATATGTTACCATGTCATTTTTGTATAGAGTACTTATTAGTATTCATGGTTAAATCAAAACTTTAACACTCATAGACAAATGTTACGATTAAAGGAAAAAAAACTTCAAATAATACTTTCAAGAAATTAATAATAATTAACTTCGAATTAATATAATATAATTATATCTTTTTGGAGAAATAAAATTGATACCAAATAATGTCAAAGATAATTCAATGTAATTTTAGATTAAAAACCAGTAAAATAATAAATTAAGTGATGATATTATTACTCAATTACATAAAATAACACGAAATTTTTCGGAGATATCAAAGAACTAATTTTGTTTTGCATACCATTAAAAAAAAATTATAATAATAGACGCAAAGAAATCAAGCCCTTCAAAAATAAGCCCAAAGGAATTTACAAAATAGGGGCTTTGTTTATTTTTGACAGATAATGAAAGATAAACAGCAGGAAGATCATCCTTAAAATAACAAACAAACTATTTAAAAAAAGTTATCTAGAAGTTCCTCTAGGCAGGGAATCATTTCAAACAATTGCACTAACGATTATAGAAATTTATTCCGTAAATTACTACAAACTTAAATTATGAGTAATTTACTCCTTAAATTACTCATAATTTAAAAGAATAGTATCAAAAAAAAAGTTGTGCTATTAGCTGCATTATATTTTTAACATAAATTAAGTATTTGAAATTATTAAAATAATCTATTATTGTTATTTATAACAAATAAATTTTATCAACAAATATTTTGGATACATCTTCAATTAATTATTATTAATCATTATTCACTGCATAAAATAAAGAATTATTTTTTTTTTTTCTTCTAATACAGCTGGCAAACGCAATAAAGATAAATAATAAAAAACTAAAATTTTTTCATCATGCCAATTATTATAATTTAATAGTACGATCTGCAATAAATATGCTTTTCAAAATCAGTAGGTTCAGATTTAAAAAAATAAAAATCTCAACTGAGTTAATAAACTTTTTATAATTTTTTTCGACTATTTATTTTTTAAATTATATGCAATACGAAGAAATCATCAACGAATTGTTTAGCCCAGTACGAATACTTTAAAAACTCTTTTCCTCTGAACTCCATTCGCGAGGTATTAAAACGTGAATAATCTGAATTATCATTTCTCGAAAGCTATTGATAAAAAATGTTTTAAAAAAACTTTAGTAATCGAAGTAGGCGACTTTTACTTATGCAGGTGCTAAACGACGAATGAAATAAAACAAAATAAACCGAGAACGAAGGGTGAAATGAGTTGGAATCAGAAACGCTCTTCAAACTGGCTTTTCTACCCTGCATCCGCAAAGAACTCATCACGTGGTTTTTCAAGGTGATTTCAAGGGCATACAGGTCCACTAAAGTGTGGATGCTACAACAACTGACCTCCAAGCGGCACTTTCCTTTGATGGCATCTCTAAAAACACTGTCCTGCACGGTTTAAAAAGCTGTGCATGTCACTCTCACTCGCTCTTGTTTATGTATTGAATGGAATCCAATTTGAGGTCTCAGTTACTGCACTGAATTTGTTGTGCATGATGGATTCTGAATGGCTTAAATCCACAATGTGTTTCAGTCTCCTGTCACTGTCATATACCATTTTACGTTTGTAAAACCAAGTTTCAACCAATGGGCAAAGCATGGAAATGCTATTTTCTGTGGTCTCTAGTATCCGACAACGGTTTTTGTTTTCTGTTCATTTTTAAAAAAATTCCTGATCAATAAAAAAAAAAAAAAAAAAAAACTAAAACCATTATCTCTTTCAGAACCTTAAATGCAATAACGAAGCCAAATAATAATTTCAAACTAATCCATTGAAATTATTATTAAAGACATGTAGATTTGACAAATTGCTGCAAAAGTAATTTGTGAGAGATTATGAGAGATAATCAAATATATACTTATGGAAAATAAAACTACAGGAATGTTATTAAATCAGCGCGTGCAAGAAAGCTATTTCAGAACGTTATCAATTTCAATTAAAATGTTTAATTATTTGGGATAAATTGAGGCCTGAAAACGTTTTCTGATTATCACTCGCGTATGATACAAATGCCAGTCTGTTCTATTTAAAAGATATTTGGATATTTTACATCTATAATTTGTAACATCTTCTAAGCGATGGGAGGAGAATAAAATATATTCCGGATGTTTGACTTAATATAATTGCTCCTTTCATGAATTTATATTATTTTCAAAAAAATTTTGTCACAGAAAAGTCTAATGAAAGTGGAAAAGTTTTCAAATAAGCTTCATTTAAAAAATTTAAATAAAATATAATTAGAATTCCGTCTATTTTATTGTTGTCTTGTAATTTGACGTCGGTAAAACTGGCCAAATGTGGTTAAAAAAAAAGTGAAAATATTGAAACCAAAAACATCCCTTAACAAGATAAGACAAAACGCCCCATGAAAAACACAAACCGACGCCCTGACGTAAGAACTCGTTTTTCACAAGCAGTGTTCAAGGGCGTTTAGGAGAAAAATTTTCCTCTCACATAACTCCAAAGGGTTAAGGTGAGGGGTATTTGAAACCAGTTTTCAAAAGCAAGACTTCTTTATCTACCTCTACTCAACTTCGAGTCAGCTTTTTGATCCAAAATGAAAAGATTGCGAAAGATACTCACAGCGCCATCTAGCGATGGGAATAAAAATCGTATGAAATCCTAATCGCAGTTATGAAATTTATAATAATAATTACACAATACAAAAGGTTTTATTTTTTGAATAAATGTTTTTAAGGATTTTACAAAATTAATTTTAAAATTTAAAATTAAATTTATGAGCTTAAAATGCCTAAATTTGTAGCTTAAAAAACGAATCGGACGTTTAATAAAAAATAACTAAGAAAAATTAAAAATTTTAAAACACTAGTATGGTTGCTGAAAAAAATTCGATTCGGACAAAAGCAACATGGAAGCGCAATTTTATTATGAAATGCTGGATTTAAATGTAAGATTTTTATTTGATTATTCAACAAATAACTTCTACAAGTCTGACACAAATAAGTAATTATTATTTATTAATTAAATAAATATGTTAGCTTTTTCTGATTAAAATAATATATCTGCACATTACAAGCGACTAAATTTCATTAGTTAGAAAACGTACTCATAATAGATAGTATAAATATTAATATATATATATATATATATTGTTAGCTGCTATGCTAGTAGCTAGTTGTGTCAGGAGGAAATACCAATCACTCTTCCTATTTACAACATTAGTACATACATACACATGGCACCCTGTGCCTCTTCTACAATAGTATTAATATTTAAAAACCAAGAGCCGGTCCCTGACCGTCTGTTTCGAACTGACGCTCCTAGCGTTCACCTCGTGGTCTGAAGATCTCGCCGCATCTGCTACTTACCACACTGGACCACAGTTAAGGTCCCAGTTAACAGTTATAACCGCGACCTCTCGCGGTTATATAATAATAATATTTAAACCTTACAATATATATATATATATATATTAAATATAATGAAACATATTTCAATAAATATACATGAAGGAAAACATTATTAAGACATAGGATTTGATGCAAAACATTAAAATCTAGGTTACTAACATTGAACATTTTTACTATTCTACAGTAATTTTTACAGTCAAAATTATTTCTATTAGCTGGAAATTATCATGTCGGTTTTCTAACAAAATAAAAAACTATTTCATCTTTTAAAAGACTAAATGACAATAATAATTTAAAACGATCTATTCTACTTCACAATGAATTAAATAGTGGTAAAACAATATATTTTCACGACATTTTATTTTATATAATGCAACACTTTCTATATATTCCTTCAGCTATATATTTGATTGGCACGGACAGATTCAAAATCCCAAAGTCATTTAGCCGTAAAATCAAAACATACCCTACAAATTAAACATTAGCCAAACGACGCGGAACATTTCCTCATTCCACTTTTTTTCTTTTAATCGTCTGTTACACCCCAATATCACGGACACCACATAAAAAGAGAAAATGTCAGACGGTGGAGGCCCTCCCTAGGGGTGATCAGGAATGCGGACATCCATCCAGCCCTTAAACAGGGTTATATCAGCGCAGGCGCAACAACCCCCAACTCGACCCTCTAGACAAATAAAAATCACTTGGGAAGATAATAATATAGTAAAAAGTGCAAAAGATTACGCAATCGTCAGACCCTGAAAATCGTCTGCCATTGACACACTAGGGGTGTCTACGGTCATGGACCAGGGAGCAAGACCTTTGAGGGAACAAAAGGGGCATAAAAATTCTAGGGGTTAATCAGTGTATGAATTACGTGTACACGTGTTTGAATTACTCATATTGGTGACATGCAATGCCTAAAGCTGTGTCGAAAATTAATAAATATATTAGCGGAATTTTTTTTTTTTTTTTTTTTAATTTATTTATTTATTTAGCAATGGAAATTGAAGAATAGTACTCGATTTTTAGAGCAGTGAATGTTCTACGTGTTAGGGATTAAAATGTAACGTACAAAAAAAAAAAAAAAAAAATCAAAGACCTAACGTGAATGAATATACGGATTCAAGATTTTTACCTGCATTATTTTTGAATGATAAAGTATTTCTTTGTTCATGTTTTATTCATTCATTGGCGAATCTTGTATGTGCTATTTATTTTTAAAGGGCATTTTTGTTCATTATACATGCTTTCCAATTACAATAAAATATATAAATAAATAAAAATGGTTCGCGATCCTTTCATTCTGAAGATTAAAATAAGATAATAAGATTAAAATATTAATTTTTTTTTCATGAAAATTTAGGTCTCAAATTCAGGATAAAAAATTTTAAGTAATACATTTAATATATTAACAGATAGCATTTAATATTCTTTACTGGTACAAATATAATTATGATTTATGCAATACATTTATTTAATAATAAATGTATTGTGTATTCCGAGTAATTGTATAAATCGGTATAATACATTTATTAAGTAAATTGTACTTATAAAATAAATTTATATACTACCTCTCATATATTATAATGCATTATTTAACTTCTATGTACAGTAACTTATTTAAAATTAAAAACAAGGAATTTTAACACATTAAAATATAAATTCAACTAAGAATTAAATGAAAACAGCTAATAAACTCATAAAGCTAATACAGTAGTTTAAACGTAGAATTAAAAATTATCGAAATAACAATTTTTCTGCTTTATATTATTATAAAAGTATATCATCAAATAGGTCACGATAAATGAAATGTACATTAAAATCCTGAAAGTTTCAACTGATGATTCATAACGATAACAACATTCGATAACAAAAAGATAATAAAAGTAACAAAGACTAAAGAAAATAAAGATAAATAAAAGGAGCGTGATAAAAAAAAAAAAAAAAGAATTATATTACTATTCTCTTTAAACAAAATTTTAAAAACTAAGAAATTTGCTGCGATGTGGTGGTGGAACAAACGGTGTTCATTCAAGAGTGATACAAGTTTTTCTCTCGGATTACATCTCATCCAATTAACGGGCGCAAGACAGTGAGGAATGGGATCATTACCATGCTCGTACTCTAGGAGAAAAACATATTAAAAATAATACAAGCAATTCATCACGGACCGCCTATTTTTATTAGCACGACTATGAATAACATTATCAACTCAGTCACTCGTCAAGGTTATGGATTCAGAAAAGCAACTGAACGAATCATTCAAGGGGCTAACACTAAAAAACAAAAGTATTTCAGACATCTTAAATTTCTCAATAAACAACCGCCGTTATCATTATGCTTGTATCTGAAAGTACAAGGGCACTACTTTAAACCTCTGTTTATGTAAATATGAGAGGGGTTAATTTATATCTCATAGAAGAAAAAAATATCCATTTCTATAACGTAATTTCAGTATGATTCTCATTAATATATTTTCGATGAAACAAAAATTGATCATGATCATTTAATTTTAATTTTTTTTTCTTTAGATAAATAAAGTTGAGTTAACAGATCATAGTATTGATAGAATGTATTTATGACTTCATTGTATTTATAAACATGAATATAAGTCAGATAAATACTTAAATGAAAATCGAAAATTTATTTTTTCTAATCAAAAGAGAGAAAAAAATCGAGAACAAATAAATAAAGTGAAGAAAATCAATAAATATTTGATTGTCGTTTAATTGGAGAGCTACAAGCAGAAACAAAGTGTCTTTCACCGATGCGAAACCATTTGTATCAATCTTCGACCGACTTCATCCATCAGCAAAAATTAGATAGCTTTCTTTTGTGCTCAGGCTGAATGGCACCATGGTAGATTTGGACGTCTGTCAACTTAAATTTACGTGGATGCCACATAAAATCCATTTGAGAGTATTCCCCGTTAACGACTAACTAATGGACTAATTGGTCTTTGGATTAAAACCATTGCCAAAATATTTTCCACCAATTCTATTATCATTCTCTTACTTCGCCAACAAAAAGGAAGATGAAAAGTATATTACTCGCAGAAACCACGACGTTCTTTTATTTAAACATTTTTCCCATTTTAAGTAATGCGTTATATACTTAAATTATTGTTAATATTTTTATTTGTAATTTTTTTTTTTCTTGGATGCTGTAAGAGAAAGTGTTTTATTTTCAGTTTCTTAATAACGAATTTATGTTTTACCTATCCATCATTGAATTGGATTTTTCCAAACATAAACTATTATTATGAATCTTTGATTATAAAACAGTTCATCCAAAACAACTATAAACTATCAAAACAATCGTAAACATTTATTACTATTTTTTTAAATTGGAAAAATACTGCCAACGTCATCCACCTCTGTTTAATGACTCGCATCAAGGCAAAATTTCCAGTCATCATGGGGTGAAGACATCTTCGTTTGCGATCTACCCGCAAAACAACCATTACACAGGCAAAAGCAGAGTCGAGAAGAAAATAAAAGTGAAAATCAAACAAGATGAGGTTTTTCAATTTCGAATCTTCCATGCAAGGTTGTCCTCGACCTTGAAATGCCCTTCACGGAATCAAAAGGCGTGACCAACTCCTAAATGCATACATCTTTATTTTGTTGCCGACTGTCTTGATCTTATGGATAGTTGTTTTCGAAAAGTTAGTTGATTTCTCTTGGCATCAGTGCTCCTGCGACCAACTTAACCATGACCGTGCCACTATCTACAGCCGTTTAAAGCATAGATTTCGCCTTATTATTGTTATTTTTTTAGCTGCCACCACAGCTGCGAACGTGCCAGGAAAATGAAATGGGTTTTCTGACTCAACTCTCCATCACCGAAATTTCTATTTTCCCAGGCCAATTTATTTTTTATGCTTCGGAAAATAGAGTATCAGAACAACAGATTTCGATAACGGATGACAGCGGACAATGCTGAATATAGACTGAGATACGTAACCAGGGGCATAACATTCAGTTTAAAAATATCTAATTCTTTCGATGACTTGGAAAACGCAATTTATTATAATATTGGCTATTTGTTTTGTAAATAAGTTATAAAATTGTAAATTTTTTTAACGTAAATTAACTTTATGAAAAAGAACTGGACAATTTGATACTGATACACGTTTTGTAAAAAAAAAATTGAATATTTAAAAGCATGAAACTGAGAGAAGCATAACACATTTAGCAGTATCTAAGCGCATCACGTGAGTACCGTAGTAGCCTTACGGTGAAACTATGAAAATCTAATGATTGCCAAATGATTAGTGAAAAGATTTTTAGCAATGCTGTTTTAAATAACTTGGACAGGCAATGGCTGAATTTAAACACAGTACCATTTTCTTCGAAATAGCCACTATTTTGCAAATGGCGATTTATTACTTCCCTATATCAGTAATGCAGCAATTATTTTTTTTTCTAAGAATTTTGTAATTTCTACATTGATCTTAAAAAGAAAACTCATTGACAAGATTTACAAATACTTATTAACTTACATTAGTTATAATTTAAGCATGATTTAAAATTAAATATTTAAAACAAAATAAAGTAGTGTATTAATATAAAGAATTTTTCTTTTATGAATTACGGCACAGAAATTTTTAATTTAAACCCCAAACACAAACATAATAAATGACTTTTATATTTTCTGTAAAAATATAAACAGTAGAGTTTAAATGTCGTATAAATAAATTACTTATATCTCTTTGAAACAGTATATTCGTAAATTAACTAGAGTTACAAAAATAAATTACTACTGATATACAATGTAAAAACACTTGCGATTTATCATAAACAACATATTTAATTTTCCCACAATATCTTGGTGTATTGTTATTGGCATATATTCATCAAACTAATGACTAACGTTTAACAAATAATTACAAAACTAGAAGATAGTTTATAAAAGGGTCTGATAACTGTTCAAGTCAATATACCGTAATGTAAAAATAATGATATTACTGATAAATATTAGCTTTAGATTAGACAAAGTAAATGATTCAAATATAAATGCAAAGAATACATCTAAAGATGAATTGGTTGGTCTCATTCAAACACTACAAATTAATGTAAATCTCGAGAATTTTAACAATATTTATTTATGTAAAGAGTCTATTCTTACGTTAACATGAAAAAAAAAAAAATGCCTGATTTAGCATAGTACGTGTTACATAAATATTGAGCATAGCATAGCATAGCATAGTACGTGTTCAATAAATACGAATTTTTCTCGTTATATTTATCAAGCAAAGCTGGTAAAATAACAATCCAAATAAAATTTTCAAAAAATATGTTAAATACACTAATGTCATAATTGTCCACCGATAGTTTTAAGGTATTAGATTAGGTTAAGAAAGTCCCTTTTGAAGAAAACAAAATTAAAATCTCAATGGCCTAAAAGCGCAATTTATAATTGAATGGAAATGTGAGTAGCTAGTATGTAGGAAGGTTCAGATTCGAATTTGTTGGCGATGTCCATTGCAGTTCCTCATTTCAGAAATGAGGAGAAGCGATAGCGATTATGATAATAATATAAGTGACTTGCATCAACGATTTTCCGGATTTTTCCCGTACGACACGCAAATGCTGGGTAGTTACACCTAAAAGTTATCTTGGAATGCAATGCCGCATTGGTGGTCTATTCGAAGTATATCTAAACGGAGCTCAAAACTTATCAATGGGAAAAAAGAGGAAAAGTTTACGATTAAAAAGAACGATATATAAAAATCTGGTAAAAGATATATTTCTTGCTGTGCAATTAGATATGGTGCAATTTCGTATTTAAATATTTGATATTTTGTTTCCATATGAAATATTTATTAATCTTTAATTTTTTAATGGTAAGTAAATAACTTAATTTTCACTAATCAATGCAATTAGTTGCAGCCAAACATTATTTTTCATTCATTATTTTCTTTCTGATAGCCCAAAGATAAACAAGTAGCTTGACTTTGTAAAATGAGAAATCAATATTTTCTTTTACAGTTGTGTTGTCGTTATAAAAATCATTATACTTTGAAATAGCGAATATTTTCTTTTCATTTGTATAATATGATATATTTGTTTGGCTTTTGTAGGATGAAGAAAATTTAAACAAATAATATAAGTTTTCTATGTATACTTTATTTCAGTAAAAATGTTTTCGAAAAACACTTGAAGCACGTCCATCAATAAATAATAATAATAACAATAGCAAAATGCGCTGATTTGAAATGTTTTTTTTTTTTTTAAACAGAAGATAGAAATTCGTATTGTTTTTGAATTAATTTCACTTTCTTTTTTTTCCCATTAATGATATTGCAGAGAACGGAAGATAGATGCTTCACTTCTCTTAACATAATAAACACTCGAATCGAATTCTCGGAAACTTGTTCAACGAAAAATAAGGGAAATATGCTGCTACCTGTATAAATTTTCAATTTGAAAAACTTCTCGCCGAGTAACCGTGTCCTTGGCTAATTCCTGTTCTGCTTTTGTGCGTTCAGCATGCCAAGGTAGTGGCAAAACATTCCGGCTTTTTATGACTCAAGTGACTTCTTTTTCATAAATCCGTAGAAAAAGTTTTGCGGTTAGGCATTAATCTTTCGAAAATAGCATTTCAGTTCATTGATCAATATTCATTCTATGAAAATAGAATGCAAAAGTGAACATTTAGAGTCAATTAAGTAATTAAATAGACAAAAAAATACTTATAATTAATTGTTCAACAATATGCTAAGTCTTCCACTTTTTATTAGTTGAATTTTTTTATATAAATATTTTTTTAAAAGGTAAAAATAATTTCTACCTTTATTTTAATTTTTTTAAGTATATTAAGAATGGAATTGAATTTAAAAGTAAAGGATGCCTAGTTTTCCGTTTTAAGTAAGATTTATATTTTTTATTTGATGCAATAATTTCAACAATATTATTAAACTTTCTTTTTCTCTTTCATTTTCCATACTTCAACCCCAGCACTTAAAGCTTTGTAGTCCCTTACAAGTTGGAAAAGTAAGGGTAGTACATCAGTGGACCTCACTTATACTACATCCCACTGACAAGTGAATAAGAAGAATAATGCCTTCCGGATGGACTTTTAGAGGTAATTACCTCACATTTGCGAGTCGTATGGGAGAAAACCAGGAAAATCTCCACCAAGCAACCTGACTCAGACATTTTGCATATATTATCACAATCGTCATCGAGTCTCTTTCTTTCCTAATCCAGTGATTACAATAACGCCGCTAGTTCATCCGAACCTCAGCCCTCTAGCTGTGCGGGTAGGCACTGGGCCACGAGTAAGGTAAAAATATCACTACATTGATACACTGAAAAATGACCGACTCGATTATTGGTAATAAATGTCATATTTGAACGAACACTTGACTAAACGATCACACCAAATAGTGGCTCGATGCACCCCAAAATTCTTATGGAGATTTAATTTTAGTTAGGTCCTATCAGAATTACTATTTAGGTTATTGAATCTAAAATAACAAATGGGAAACACGAACTTTCAACTTCTTTCTTGAATCTAGCTTCACAATAATATATTATTAGATAACAAAATATTGTTTTAGACTGTAGCAATTTTTTTTTTACAAACCCAAACACTTTCATCCAATCAAATCAGCTACTTATCGAAGAACCTTTATGAATGAGGAGACAAATTTTCATACGAAAACATTCATAAACAATGTTTAGAAAAAAAATCCTACATTGAGAAATTATTGTCTACTTTTTCTAATGGATGAATCACCCAATAATTGTAGTCAGACATACCAAAGAAGCCGGTGGATAATTATCGATTGCCCCTAAAAGGTTTAGGGAAAGGGTGTGGCACGAAATACGCACTGTTCCAAACAAAGAGAAAGAGAACAAATGCATTGTTGCATGGTTAGGAGTACAATACCCCACTAACTACTTCCGGCGGAGACAAAACACTTAAAAGTTCATTTCAATGAAAGGTGGCCCACGAGTAACCTCCTTGTTGAACAGAATACAGAGGTGGAACATAAAATAAGAAGATCTAGTAATTAAATGTTGTTCTTCCTTCCACATTTCCCTTTGGTAATAGTTAAAGCCTTTTCGATGTGCATCTCCAAATTTCAGTCTGAAGAAGAGAAGTATTGTTGACGTGTTAACTTACACACAAGAGGACGCCTCTCTTCATTTGTTACGATATTTAGGTCATATGTTTAGGCTGTGCTGTCCTTAACCTCCAACAAAGTGTAGAGTAGTCAGCGAAAATAAGCGGAAGAGAAAGCGATAAACAAAACTGAAAAGGCGTTATCATTGTTTTACGAGTAACTTTCAGAAATTCTCAGTTTCGAAACATCACATAAATGGCAAAAGAAATGTAAATATTCGGTAAAATGTAAGATTTAATTTCACTGGAGCTGATAAAGCATTGTCATAAAATACCAAATACCAATATCTAAAAACCAATCTAACTACATCAATTAACTATATTAATAATGCGTTACAAAACGCTGCATTAAAGTGAAGATCTTAAATTTGATCTTTAGAGTTGAAAAGTGGCTGGCACTTTATATTGAAGTGGCACTATGTCAGCAAACAAAATCATCACTATTCTAATGATTTTACAAATCAAAATTAGCAATGAGTTGTTATTGTATTGTTACTTAATTTTCCAAATTATACTTTATTTTCACCTTCAATAAACTTTTACTGCTTATTTGATCTATATAATTAAGAATTCCTTAAGAGCTTCTTAAAGACTCCTTAAGACAAAAGCATGATCATTGAGCTATCACGACTATTTTTAGAAAAGAAAGATAAAATTTAAGTAAATTTTTGTTATATGAAAGGTTTTAAAATAGAATATATAAAATACTTTATCTAAATTATGATACAAAAATATTATGAATTAGATGCACTTTGTTGTTGAATAAAAAAAAAAAAAACCTTTTATTACAGCCTTCTCTAAAATCTTCCTAGTAAATGACTGTGCTATAATTCCTAGTAAAGAATTGTTCCTTTAGGATAAAAATTATAACTGAATTACTTTTATTCCTTCGGATAAAATATAAGCAATTTGTGCAACATTTTTGGAAAATTTTAACATTTTCAAACATTTCCAACAAAACAAATATAACAATTTTATAATATCCCTGTTTAGAAAACCACATTATATAGATAAGAAAAAAATAATTTTTTTTTATTCTGCCTATCAAGTAGATTTTAATTTTAGAGAAAAATAAATTATATGTTAGTGCTACATCAGAAGAACTCTCCGAAAAAATGTACTTAAAAAAAATAATAAAAAAATATTATTTTCTTACAGTGCCAAATTTCAAAATAACAGAGTATAGTATACTTCATCATTAGCTGACAATGAAACACAATACGTTATTATTATTCCTCTAAAACAGGGGTCTCCAAACTCCAGCCTTAGGGCCATACTACTCCAGTAAGTACCATGGGCCAAAACCGTTTTAATTTTTTTCTGCCATTATCTATAATTTCTAGTGTTTTAATGTGTTTTTATCCAACTTATTACAGCAACAATAAGCTATTCGCTGTCGTGGGCCGGATTGATGACACTGGCGGGCCGAATTTGGCCCGTGGGCCGTAGTTTGGAGACCCCTGCTCTAAAACATAATGCGCTTTAACCACAATACTTTTCTAAGTTTGCTAAAGCTGGTGGAAATCAGTCGTTCCGTCACTGCCCATTCCACCCTTCTTGTGGAGGTGGAAAAGGAAGTCAATATTTGATCCACTTTCACCTTGATGCAACAATTTCTAAATGACTATCGGTTTGCTATAGGTGTGGACTGTTTTAAGGCCAATGCAATGCATTAGTATTCTTTAAAAAACCCGCATTACATTAAATATTTTTAAAGAATTCCTTCGCTTTCCAAAACCTTCTTCTTCATGTAAAGTGAAGATCAAAATAATGATGCAATAATTATTGTACATTTTAAATATATAAAATTAAAATATTTTCAATTATAATAATCGATACCAGAAAACATTAACACACGCATAATTTTGAATGCGTGTGTTGTTGGAGAAAGAGGTGAATTCCTACACAAAATTTTTCTATTTTTAATTACTATGTGGTTTCTTATCCCACTTGGTAGGCAGCAACATCTAGACCCTCATGAAAAGAAGGAAAGGGGAAGGCAGCTTCTGTTGTGATAGAAAACATGTTGGTAGAAGTCTGACTTGGCCACGTGACGCTGCCTTTTTACGGCGTAGGGTTGTCAACCATACACCCAACGCTCTGCAGTCATATTGGACTGGAACCTACAGGGTTAAAGTGAATTCCAAACCACTTACAAACATCTACGGTACAGTGGGACTCGAACTCGAAACCTGAGGCACCGAGCGCTAGTTACTCGGTCATCAGGCCCTTGAATTACTGTAAATATGACAAACAATTTATCTAAAGGCGTATTTATAATTCTTGAATCAACCTCTTAAGTAACATTCAAATAGTTAAAAGAGACTCGATCAAATAAAGAAGCAAAATAACATAATTCACTGTGTCAAATCGAAGTTAGAAAGTACTTTATTTCATATATAATTACTATTTTAGACTGAATATCAAATACGTCAATTCTTGAACTTGAATAACACTGACATGCAAAATATCTTAAAAGAACAAAAGAGTAACTTAAATCAATTGGAGGGGGATTTTTTTTTTTTTTTTTTTTAATCAGAAGCACTTTCTCTTTTATTTTTTGACCTATTTCAGAACAGAAGAGGACACATGAGACGAAAAACCCAAGACTACCTGCCTTTCTGCACCTTCAACACGGAGAGAAATAAATCCGGAGGCAGGTGTTGCCCCTCTAACAGATGTCCTTTGCTCAACAACAGGTTCCCTCTCTCTACTCCTCACAAGAAGAATACGGATCTCTCCCTGCTAGGTCAAAAGAAGGATACATCTGCAAGATTTTTTTTCATCGTGTGGGGAGGAACTCAAGTGAAAAGGAAAGCAATCTCCGTCTACTAGGTTTTAATTTATTTATTATTTTTTCGTTACTAGTTGCGAATTTTGTTTACAGAAAAATAATTATATTATAAAAAACTGTTTCGTCTCAGAATTTTTTAAAAAATTCAGAATAACGTATTATTATCTTGATTTGTTTTGTTATTTAACTTTCACAACCAATCTTAATGATGTAGTTTTTGGTCAATGTAGTAGTAATAGCAAACGCTATATTGAAAGCCATGAAGCTGTAAGTAATTTTATAAAGAATAACACTTGCATTTATTGAAGTTGTATTGAGTTTAAAATCCTGTTACAGAAATTTTTCCATTACACCGAATTTCAGATCAAACAAATTTTTTATAGGTCTACTCTTGTGAATTATCAAACCAATTATCCTATACTAGAATTTCCAATTAGTAGATTACAGAATTGTAGTCTATTATCGTCTAGGAATTTTCAGTAACATAAACACAGTTTATTATGAAAATTTTGAACAAATGAAATTTTAAACTGTTTGAACATAATTACAATCTTATTTCATTACTTTATTATCGCCCTTCACTACAGTACCCTTTACCGGTCGCAAGGGCATGATTTATAAAGATATTTAAATAATTCAAATTCATCAATTCAAACGACAAGTATTCTAACTTAAATAATTGTAAATTTTCTAAAAGAGACGATAATGCAATTTATGTTTTGGAAACTAAAAATATTGAAAGCAAGGTTCTTTACGCTGCATGCATAATATCATTTATTCTCAATAAAGATAAATTCAAACGTCTATCAATAGAACACTTTTTAAGTTACATCTTAAGATAGAGAAAGATTATTCACGGAAAAAAAATTTGAAGTGCTCGATTTTGGAGTGTCTCCCTCCTTATAAGCGAAAGAAAAGTGTATTCATCGTATGATATCAGATTATTGTATAGATAGAAAACCACGTGAGTAATTGGAAACTTTCAGAAGATGTATTTTTATAAGCAGTTCTTTTGCATCTTTAAATATATAACGGTTTATAATTTTTTTTTAAGTACAAATTAATAGCATATAAACAATTTGCTTCGTTCACATTCAAAATGAAAATATTTTTCAAGGATAATTGCTAAATTTTTATTTTTCAATAATAAAAAATTAACTGCATTTTATAATGATGCTTTGTAAAATTCACAAATAAATTTTAAATATTTTGCTTTGCAATCACTATTCTACCTATCATTCTGATCGCATATTTAAACTATTGTTAGATAAAATTTTATTTTTTTTGGCCGATTGGTTAATGCCATGTCATCATTAATATCATCGTAACATCACTTTCCTATACCATATTAATACGTATTATATGTAAAAATATATTATTAGGATTTAATGATAATTTTATGATTTAAATTATCTTTTTTCTTTCAGTATACATGTGAACAATAAATATTATAAACGTCACACTAACGTTTCTTTAGAGTTTATTGACAATGGTTCGCCATCTACCCTGAAGCAAAATATGTTAAACTTTATATGAAAATTTCCGTTTAAATAATACATAATATAAAAATACATTAATAATATTGTTTTTCATAATTCACAACGGTTTGCCATCTACTCTCAAGCAAAATATGTTAAACTGTATATGAAAATCTATGTTTAAATAATCCATAATACAAAAATTCATTAAAATTTTTTTCATAATCCACAATTGTTTGCCATCTACCACAAAGCAAATATTATAAACTGTATATGAAAATTTCTGTTTAAATAATACACAATATAAAAATTCATTAATAATTTTTTTTTCGTAATCCATAAACTAAAATTTACGTAAACTAGCAACATATAAAAAAAATTAAAAATGTACAATTATTTTCTCACATATGGCAGAATGAGTACTATAATCATATGTGCAACACAGTGGCATGTTTCAACATGTGGAAAATTAAAAAAAAAAATGTTTTATCAATATTATTGGAATCTAACAGGTAACATTCCACAAAAACGATCTTCAGAGGGTCTCAGTTGCATCAATACCGTTAACATGTTCATGACATGGATGTACTTCCGGAACCCCCCTCGCCCCCCTCCCCAGTACCACAATTTGGATAGGAATGTCTCAAATGGTATCTCCAAAGAACAAGAAGAGGGAGGAGGGGCC
The DNA here is from genome assembly GCA_021605095.1 of Caerostris extrusa. Lineage (NCBI taxonomy): Eukaryota > Metazoa > Arthropoda > Arachnida > Araneae > Araneidae > Caerostris > Caerostris extrusa. Next base: position 28,466 of record BPLR01014230.1, read on the forward strand.
GCTTCCGGTGGGGACGATGGGAACTGGAGTAGAGAGAAAGTTTCTGAAACATCCCCCTCTTCCGTTCCAGAAGTAGGTTCCTAGAAATCTTACCAAGGGCGAAAAGGGATGTCAATGAAGAGAGTCAATAAGTGCAGTGGAATGATGCTAACATTCAACACAAAAGTGGGATGGCAGATGATATTTCTATTATGTTGATATTTGATACAGACGGAAATTCTCTATTTCTATACAATCGTTGAAAACAATGGGGGAAGGGGCACACAAAGTTGACCTACGTCATGTGTACTTTCTCCATTATGTTTATAGCGTTAATTTTTATTGCTTTTAAAAACATTTCAGTAAAAAGAATTTGACTCATTGTTTATATATACATTTCGACAAGAGTGTCAGAACCATAAAGCATTTATATATATAAAAAAATAATGTTTTACAACTAAAATTATTAAAACTAGAATATTTACAATGAATGTTGCATTAAGTACAAAACAAAATTCGAATTGCTGAAGGTTAAACAAAGTATAATGGGAACATCTAAAAAGAAATTCAGTACGATGATCTTAATACCCCTCCTAAAATTTAAAAAAATATATATAATAAACTTATATATTTTTCATCCAAGAAAAAAAAAATACAGGACAATCCAGTTTAAAGCTAATAATAATATTAAAAAAATTATTATTATTCAAATAATTTTAATTTTATTATGCTTGCATGGTACTTTAAATAAATCTATAGAATTCTAGTCAGTCGAAAAACCACATTTCAAAAATAACAGTACTAAAAATTTTTTATTAACAACAACAAGTTGTTCATTTAAATATAATAACAAGCCATATTTTACTCTTCCGTAGGAAATATTCTTAACTTTTTAAAGCAAGATTCTTAACTTTTCAAAAACAAAACCTCGTTATTTCAGCAAACATTTTCACGTTTCAAAGAGAATTTCAGCAGGCAATTTTAACAGTCACTTAGGATAAAACACAGCAATATAGTACAGGATTTAGGATGAATAGGCAACTTTCAAGGTATTAAAACTGTAATTTATGAGATAAGCCCTACTGAAATTGGAAGCTCAGGTGTGAAAGCCATATCTTTTAATCCTAAAATGAGTAGATTTCGTCCAAATTCAGACAGAAAATCTCTTTTAACGATGTCTTAGAAAGTGAATTGAAACAGATCCTGAATATATCGCGGTTTATTTCTTAAACGCATGGAGCAAATCGAAATTTTAAGCACGGAATTTAAGTTTAGAATTTTATCAATATCTTTAAAGAAGTGTTCATTGTACAGCATTTTTTTTTTTTTTTTTTATGCTCGTTTCTCCCTTAAGAGTTCATACAATAAATAAAGAATGGTGAAATTTTATTCAACAAAGAAGACTGCAAACTTTCAAAGATCTAATTATCAGCATTAAACTGTCTTTCTTTTTATAAGTTCTGTTAAATATATGTGATGCAATTGTAATACATTGTAAAAGTCTTGCTTTAAAAAAGTTTTGTTAAAGGTTGTTTTTCTTTTAAATTTTAAGACAGTAAGAGAATTTAATTTTTGTTTACTTGTTAATGGTATACAAATAAAACGCAAAAAAAGAAAACCAAATACATCGCTCTTGATTCGCCAAACACATTTATATCGACATGATTTTTTTTTAAAAAAAAGGGAGGGAAGAAAACAGAAATGTATACCTCATAAATATATAAGCTTATTAATTTTCGCAAAATAAATTAATATTTAATATGTATTTTTTTATTTATTGTCAATAAACTCATTTCATGAATTTGATACTAAATTTGTAAAACACTAAAAATATAGAAAAATCGAATTTACTACATCAAAACTGAGAAAAATTTTATAAGACTATAATTCTTCAATAAATAGAGGTGTCAATAGTGTTGTATGACAAATTTCTATTATGGTCTTTAATTTAAAAATGAATAATTTCATTAGATTTTTATTTTTCAGTGAAAACAATTTAAATTTAAGTATTTAAAATCTTTGTAATAGTAGGAAGTTTTTTTTTTAAACATAGTTTACTGCTATAAGTATAATTATATTAAATTAAAAGTAAGTAATAATAATAATTACTCACTATTTTACAATTCTTAAATTACTTGTATTATAAAGCACACTATACAATATATATGCAACTATATACAAGTTTAAAAGTTTAAATGGAAATATACTTATTATCAACAATGATTTGTTTAATAAAGGATAAGAAAATTGTTTAATAAAGGATGTGCTTCTTTAAAACTAGTTTCTACATATGAAAGCTTTACGCAAACATAATTCTTAAAAGCTCATCTTGAGCTGCCATTTTACAAACAATAAACACATTTATAAATTTAAAAAATGCAGATGTTTTTGGTATTTTTTCCTCTTTAAAACAGTTTTTTAAAATGAGGCCTTCCATAGAGAAAGTACTGCTTGTGAGCTATAGACGTTACTACACAATGAGTGCAAAAATGTATAGTTCTCATTCAACACAAGATGCAAAGCGCTGTAACCTGAAATCATTTCTGGCGCACCGCTCCCCCGGAAAGGGGGGGAATGAAAGGTAAAAGTCGTTTCTTCGCCGACAAAGAATGTTTTCAGAGCACACATCCCCTCTTACCACGGGCAGATAAGATTTTATTTGGAGCTTGCCCCTCCCCTGGAACAAGAAATTAGGCCATCCTATTTAGAGCATCCATCACAAAGCCGAAATAAATAAGAGCAGACGATTTAAAAAAAATTAAAAATAATTTAAATAAATAAAATATAATATAATTAGCTTGCTAAATCAAGATGTTTTGTGCTCTAGTATATTCGAAATATTTCATGTCACTAAGCAAAAGAAAATTCATTAAAATCCTAAGATTTAGATCAAAGCTTCTGTAAACATTTCATGGAATGTATTTATTATACTTTTCATTACACGCACACGCACACACACACACACGCACACACACACACACACACACATATATATATATATATAAGCATATCGAATACGAATTCATAAATACCTAATAACATGAAATGGAGAAACTGTAACCGGATATCTTAACATTTAGTATAATGAAATACTAGATCTATTACATAAACACAAATAGATAATTTAAACGAAAAAACAAAAACAGAACAGAAACAGATTTTTCTTATTTCTCTTACATTTCCCAAATAAAATACTGTATATATTTCAGAACATTTAAGAGTATCGTTAATTAAATATTGATAATATTAAGGATGCGACTATTGAAAAGATCACGAAAGTAATTAATAAAAATTAAGTTTTAAAGCTCACATCGAAGCTGAAATATTCCCCATGGCATGTTGATAGCTGTTGCCGATTCACTAACATAACTTTTCTCACAAGGGTTAATTTTATCGACAATATGTCTTCGGAACATACTCAAATGACAGTATACAAGGATAACTCAGGAAAATCGATAAATAATCGATTTATCAAAAGACAGTCTTCAAAATTATGGCTTCCTGCCATTTCAAAAATTAACTAAGGCTGCATGGAACCATAGAAAGCTCCATTTCAGAACTACAAAACTATGTAAACAAATACCAAGAATCATTTTTACTTAAAATATAATGAAATCTAAACTTGTAATTTTATTTAAAATTACTCTCTAAGTAAAAAAAAATTGTTAGAGTTTACGTAATAAATAATAAATAATAATAGTTTTAATGAAGAAATTTAACATTTATTTTATAAGTAGGATTAAATTTGTTTATAATGCTACATTGTTTATTACAAGTAAGTTTCGTAAACGAAATCACATATAAAAATTTTTAACAGTCAATTTCCAAAGTATGTATGGTTTGTCGCTCTACGGTCATTTTGTGCACACTTTTAGGTTAATTAGATCGGGATCTACAGTTTAACGTGGATTCTGAACCACTATTGATACCACATCATTGCCCCTTTACAGTTTGGGAATGATGTGGGTGAGAAGTCTGATTGGGATCAGTGACGCTTTATAGTCATATGAGACCGGGACCTACGGCTTAAAAGTGGATTCTGAATCACTAGCAAACATCCATGACAACGCCAGGATTCGAACCTGAAGCCTGTGGTACCAAAAGGCCAGAGCGCTAGCCAATTGGCCATCAGGCCGCCATAATTTCCAAAAAGTAAATTCAGTATGTTGCTGATAAGATCAATGCTCACTCAATCTTAAACTGAATTAGAAAGTTGATAAAACATTTTTTTGATTTCGTGTGTGGAAGTAAATTGTTAAAGAAATCATGCATATATTTTAATTACAAATATAAAAAAAACATGTTAAAAAGAAAGAAAGTATGAAAGATATTTTGAATTAAGCTGTTTAAAAAAACCGTTATGAGTATAGTACTCTTAGAGATAACTTTACATAAAAATTTGACAGCCGCAAGTACTTTAAAGCTTTTTTTTAATTCAGATTTTTTTAATATGTTTTACCTTCCAAATAAAAGATGTCAACAACTAAAAACGCTTCAGACAGAATTCCAATTAAGACGTCTCCAAGAAAGATGGATGGTTACGAGTAAACGGTATCTGCACGAGGGTGGGAAAATTATTTCCAGAAAGAAAATGTTTCCTGCTTCATCGCTGCAATCCATCAAAATTTTAAAATGGCTCTGTCTTCCCACCCAACTTCAGCATGGAGAAGGAACGGTTCGGATGGTGCAACTAAACACTACCTTATTAACTGTAATTAATGAAGCGAGACCTGTCGATTAAGGACTTCAAAAGGCGAAGACATATCGTCGCTAAATAAGCCGCCCCCTGTAAGTGACTTGATATTTATCGTCTTGTAACAGTAATGCATAATCTTACAACAAAGCAAAGCGAATTTTAAAACGTGACTAATACTTGTTTTTGTCATTATAAATTTGGGTTATTTAAAAATCGATTAATTGGTCTTCTCGACTATTGCATAACTAGTCAAATGATACTTCGATTTCAATTAGTTAGTATTAATTGTTCCGTTCTTTCAATTACAAGGGAAACTGTCAATTATCACAATTCTTTTGAGTTGACGAATGACATTTAGATAGTCCCATTTGCAACCCAATGTTTCCTAACATTCACTTGCAAAAATGCATTAAGTTTTACTGGCATAAAATAAGAGTATCATTATTTGCAATTGTAACATGGCAACATACAAAAAATACACATGACTAGAAGGGTTGTGGACATTTCTATTTGAATCATGTCGTTTCTTCACACGCATTACTATACGCACAAGTATAATGCCATCTTTTATTGCGATTCATATAGTAATATTATCACGATGTTCAGTTACAGCCAAGCTAGCATTAGCTGGTTCGTATCATTCTTTAAAAACGTCGACAGAGACATCAATCTCACTATGAATTTCACTGATAACGTATTTTGCTCCATCAAAAATATCTAAGCAATAAATAAATAAATATATATATATATACATAGAAAAATTCGTGTTTCTAGATAACTACGATATATTTCTTAATATAAACCGATTCGCGTATAAGCATAGAATATGTTTTTCATTCATAAATTTACCTAAAGTTCAAAACTCGTAAAAAAGCTGAAATGTTGTATTTAATAAACCTTCCATGCTGGTTTGAGACTCATTCAAAATTCATTTCACAGATAAAGTGAAAGACAAGAGTCATAAAATGAAAACAAAAATTGGTGTAATACTAAAAATACTGACATCTATGCTCCAACCACTGGATGAGGCCTGATGGCCAATTGGCTAGCGCTCTAGCCTTTGGCATCAGGTTTCAGGTTCGAATCCAGGCAACAGCATGGATGTTTGTTAGCGGTTCGGAATTCACGTTAAACTGCAGGTCCCGATCTAATTAGCCAAAAGTGTGCAAAAAAAAATTACCGTAGAGCGACAAACCAAACCAACCACTGGATATTTGCTTAAACAAGCCACAAATGATAAGTATAATGCAGTATAGGTCGAAACGCATGGAGTAGGTAGCGATAGAAGTCGGATCTTTTCTGTTAGCCGGGTGCAAATTTCATCACATCAGATTTTTTGTTTTGGTGGCACTGTATCAGCAACAAACCAGCAACGCAACGACGCAAGAAAACCAGCAATATAAACAATTTTGAAAAATAAAAACAACTCATTTTCATACCAAATAAAAAGAATAATTCATTTGATTTAAAAATTATTCTTTTCAAAAACTAAAAAATATAAACTAAAGAAATAAAAACGTGCGCTATATCTAGCGACTTATGGTTTGTGCCCGGCTAATGAAAAAATATCTATTTTTTCTTCGAGATTAGAGGAACTGTATATAACAGTGCCTCTACACACACCATAGTTTAACTAAAAGTTCGATTTATGCGCGGAAATATACGGTATTCAATTTGATATTTAGATTAAAAATATTAGGTATATTTTTATTTTCATATTTTGATAGTTTAGTTTTTATTAACAATTTTACAAAAAATTAAAAATTTCATCAACTTCTTTAATAAGTTTCTCCATAGCATCGAAAATATGTAGTTTCAGAAGAAAACATAATGAACAGTACCATGTTCATAACTAAATATTTAAGTAACTAACATTTTTCTGTAAATAATATTCAGAAATCCTATTTGAGATTAACTTTTAAGATAATGTTTTCTGGTACACACACACAAAAAAAAAACCATAATTAAACTAATCAGATAAATTACTTATTACCTAAGAAACAGTTACTTCACAGCCGAATTTAGAAACGCTGTTTAAGATATACAGGAAATGACGCATACTGATGAGCATTGCCGGCGGAAGTGACTAATTTAGTTCCGACATGGCATTACTGAGCTATATGAAAAGGGGAAAAATGAATTTTCTGAGATCTCTGTAGCCAAAAAGAGGTGAAAAACGAGGCTCTGAATTTAAGCTGGATTTTGGTTTAGAACAAGAAACACGCCACGGTAGGTAGAAAGTTGCAGAATCTGGAGACTGGATACAATGCTATAATTTGTACTTTAATATCATGTTTTTTCTTATTTATGTTTTTCTTCCAAAATTAAGATTTTTAAGCACTTTAATTAAAAAAATCCTCATCTTCAAAATTGATATTATAGATATATATTTAATTTTTGTATTCATAAATATAAAATTAAAACACACACAATACATATCTTTCTTTGAAGGGACAAGGAAAAAAAAGGGGTGGGGCTTTGTAAAATAATTAATTTTTAACTCTTAAAAAAATTGAAAATTTAATAATTGAATTTAAACGATTTTTCTAGTTATAATGTTTAATTTTCAATATTTTAATAATATTTTTTTAATAATTTTGGTGTATTTACATATACACATTTCATTAAGGTATTTTTTTAAGTAATGAGACAAGGATATAAGAATAATCGAGATAATATTTTCTGAAATTATCATCAAAATGTTTCTCGATTTACATAACCCATCTATTATAAATACTGCTCAAATGAATTCTTTTTTAAGAAAAGAATCTTTTCATATATTTCTCAAAATAATTTTGACACATATTTTTTTTCTAACTTGTCGCATTTATTGCACTTATTCATTAAAACAATGTATGCTTGTTGCGTTTAGTTGTGCCACGGGAAGGGGAGCACAGCAGGTAACTTTTTCGCAATCAGAATATAAAAGAAAATTCAATTCTAATTGCCTCGGCACCAGCTCATTATTATCTTTAATAAGGGAAAGAAAGAAAGAAAGAAAGAAAAAAAATAAGGTGAGCAGTAAAAAAAAAAGTATTACGCAACTAAAACGAGGTGCCTCTCGAGAAACAGAACATTCCAGAAATTACATTAGTCGTTAAAGAAGTCGTTATTTTCAGAGTTTAAAAAAAAAAAAAAAAAAAAAAAAAATAGGAAAGTTATGGACTTATTAAAACTATCGAATAAAGGTTCTTATGATTCTTATAATTCTTAAAATAGGGCCTTAGTTGGATTATTTGTCACATTAATATACGTAGTTTTATCATAGCGTAAACATTTCCTTTATTACATAATTTCTTTTACAGATTAATTTATTAAGCTATGTTAAGTCGGCAATATTAAAGAATGAAATAAAACAACAAAGTTAATGAAATCAATGACACATTACATATACATTCTTTTACAATATTACTATAGAACATAAATAAATAAAATGTTACAGAATCAGTAACTAAAATAAATATTAAGTTGAAAATTAAACATATAAAAAAGGGCTAAGACAAAGATGAGAGCATGCATAGTTAATAATTAAATTACAAATCTTTAAATATTTTAAAACATTTAAATTGATAGTTTTTTACAGTTGATGGTATTTAAAGAACATTATTTGCTAGTGACAATATAGCTTTACAAACGTACTTTAGAATTTATATTATCGTTCTTTACAAAGAAAATGTAAATTACCAAAAATCCTCTCATTACATAATTTGTTCATGAATTCAAATATTAAATAGCTTCAAGGAAGGAAGAGAAATCCAATCAACAAACAATCAATTTCGCATACTAGACTCATCAGTTACAGTTACGGAAAATTCTTCTCTTTCGAATAAAATAAATAATCGCAAACAAAGAAAGAAACTTGCGAAGCGGAAAAAAAATTTCCAAGGTTCTCTCGGCAACAAAATCCATTAGCCAATCTTTTATTTCGAGGCCTCAATTAATCATCCTAAAAATCCTAACGTTGAAGTCAATTGTCATCAGCAACTAAGATGCCAACTTGGAAAGATGAAAGATCGAGAGGAGGCGAAAAAGGAAAGAAAGTGGGCCAAGAATCATAGTAATACTATGTGAGGATAGAATTCTAGGAAAAAAAAAAAAATTGTCGTCTCATTTTTTAACAAGCTTTTACTGTTATGTGAATGTTAAAATGATGGATGGTGCCCCCCAGCACAGGTTGAAGATTATAGACAGAAATTAACCTGACCCATCCAGTATGAAGTTAACAACTACACATATATCCACAGAAAGCTACTTGCCGAGAATCTTCATATGGGTTATTCAATATATTCACATATATATGGAAAAAGTTTTAAAAAGTTGTTTACATTATCAAATTAGCTAAGCTTTTAAAAATATACTGATTGTAAAAACATTAACAAAATAACCAATTAAAATTGACAATATGATTAAGTAAATAATAATGTAAAAAAAAAAAAAAAAAAAAAAAAAAAAAATAATGTTTTAATCAGTTTATATGGAAACAAAAAATAACTGCACAGTATTTACAAAATAAACGTCGACATTATAATTCAGGAAAAAAAAAAAAAAAGATTTTTTTCCCCCCTCGTTTGGAGAATTAGAATAAAATGAAATATAAAATACGTTTATATTCGATAGTATTATATGATAAAAATTCTCGATGTTAATAAGCGTTTAATTTAAATAAAACGACAAATCAAATTATCTACGCTTAAAAACATCTGTGTTTATAAATATATATTTCATGAGAATTCTAATCTACGCTAAAATGTGTAACCACAATTTAACTTTTCATTCCTAAACCTGGGATTGTGCAAAATTACACAGATTGATAAAAATTTAAGTGCATTTTAGTGTAGTTTAATATTTAAATTGAGCCATAATTTGTACGCAATTTTTAGTAAGAAATAAAAAGCTTGTCGTGAAAGAACGCATGACTTTCTTCGAAAAGTGTTTCACGTTAGATTATTGGAGAAAAGTACCCAATTGTAATTATACACAGAAGAACCTAGTCAACACAACGAGAAACATTATATATAAATAACATTAGAAACACGTTTTTTAATAATTATTATTAAAACTGTTTATTATTTCAGTAATTGTATTTTAAATTTAATTCTATTATGAATAATAATTTATGAAAACAATAGTAGCTAGAATTCTTAAAGTGTATATGACAACTAGCATAGTTTTGTAAGTAATAGTCTTGATATGGGAAAAGCTGTTTATTCAAAGGTGGTCAAGAGTGCACCTAATTATAAAAGTGATGCTGTTACTATAATAACGTAATAACGTTGCATTACGAAGAAAATATAAGTCCTATAACTATTTCTGACTACTAGTCCTACTATAAGTTCTGACTACTAGTCCTACTATAAGTCCTGACTACTAGTCCTACTATAGTCCTGACTACTAGTCCTACTATGAGTCCTGACTATTAACCTTAATATTTTAAAACTAGGCGAGCATTTTTGTTCTTATAACGAATATAATATAAGACAAAGTGAAGATGTTTGCACATCCTTTGCAACAACATGCAATCTTTTTAAAAAAGTCGGGAAAATGAGCACTCTAAATAAAACACCGAACTTTTAAGTAAAAGATTGTATGGATCCACAATTGAGAAGTATGATTGGAAAAGTATTCGAAAGCTCAAATGAACTGGTGCCGAATGAACATCTCATGGGTTATTTCTGCAATTTTAGTCTCGATTCTTTCCATACCTGAATATTGACTGTCTGACCTGGTGCTGGCTAAAGAATCGAACAACCAGTACACGAATACACTATCGGATGCTTCGTGTTCCAATGAACTTGCTCTTGCAGGGTGAATCACCCTGGAGAGATTCTTGTTGATACAGTTGTGCACCACGTCAAGGTGAGGAGAGGAAGCGACAGACGGCAAATTGGACAAGCTGCTGAATCAACGAAAGGCGTTCCTGGAAGTCGTGAGAAGCCGGAATACAACAGTTTCCGCGAATGGACGTTCTTGCTACCTCTACGTTTTCTAAACATCAAAAATTTGCATTTTTTTTTCCTTTTAAATCTCGGTCTGTTCCTACAGACACCGGGAATATCACGAGGCGAAGCACGCGCTTATATCGTTATCGTCTCCAGATCGAAAAAGTATCAGTAATAATGACCTGAACAGGGTGATTTTTTTTTTTTTTCTTTTTTGGGACACAATTATTTTTTTTTAAACGCTAAAAACACGAATGAATTAAGTGTACGGAGGACCGTACCGTACATTAAAAGGACGAATTGTTACCTGGCCCTTTTGAAATCAAATAAAACTAAAATATGGTCTATCTGAAACAGACATCGGAGACATTGCCTTAAAGATTGATTATCAAATAATTATACATTCTTGTATAATTTAGTGAAATCGAGAGAAAAATGTTAATCGAGAAAATTTAAAACTGGCAATTTCAATGTTGAAAATATTCAAATTTAGATATGAAACATTAATATTCATGTAAGAGGTATATTGACTTACATTGAGTATCAATTATATTCAAGGAATAATCGGAAGCAACACAATAAAGCATTGCATAAGTTATTAAAATGTCACATATAACTATTAAAGACAACAATGAATTAATGCAAGTAATTATTAGTATTATACATATTTGCACGCCGTGGCTGTCTACACAGAAATACATTCATCGGCAGCTGATTACTTCTCTCCTCTTGCATTATTACAATATGATTAGGTTCTGGTGACACGCATTTGAAAGATGTTTTATTCATTTTTTTTTTTTTAATTGATTAGAACCTTTTATAGCCAACGTTCATTATTTTCGGTTCTGTTAGTTCGTGATAACACTAAACACAATTTTTTTACCACACTAATAACAATTCAAAATTTATTAAAACAATATAATGAATTTCGATATTAATGTATATTACCATCTTACAATTTAACTAAAAATACCATATGACAAAGTTGTCCTGATTGTCCTTTCAAATAGTATGCGTTGTCGTCAACAAGTGGTTCTTGAAAAGAAAAATAACTACAGGAGGTTCAACAGAAAAATAAGCCAATGGGTAAGGAGATTTCCATATACGACTATTGGGCCCTAGATAAGAAAATGTAATAACCTTCTATTGGTAAGGAATTCGGTTAAGAAACCCCTAATAAGGATTATCGAGTACACTAACGAGAAGCGAATCTAATCATGCATTCAGTGAAAAGGGCAATAAAAACGGTGAAGAATAGTTCTAGAGGTGCCTAATTAAAAGAGCCAGTGGCGAGACGCTATCGTAGGCGGATTCCCAGAAAGAGGAACCGGTGCCTGCAGGAAGTGCTTCCACATTATTTATCATAGCAGATAAAGAGCAAGTGTCCGGTTCTTTTTAGCTCTACTTCACCAAATCGACTGTAAAAAAAAAAAAAAAAAAAAGTAGAGGGAGAGAAAGAGGCAAATATAACTCGTGTGTTGACGTTTCCGTCCTGTAATTGCTAATAGTTCCAGGAGAAAGGTCTCGCTGCAAAATTGTCATTCTCAGGGTTAATGAGGTGGCAAAGAGAAGGAGTGACCATTTTCTGAAAGGCAGATTGTGTTGTTGTTCGAGTACCTTGGCAACGCAAAGAATGATTGAAGGATGAATATTTCACTTAACGGCCTCTGTTATTTGTTGATTTGATAAAGACGAAATTGAAATATTTTATAGTACTTTATTTACCAAAAGCAAGTGATTTTAACTAAAATCAAAGAACGCCTACATTAGTAAATGTTATAGTTAATAATGCAGAAGAACAAATAACTCAGGGATTTGGAATGCATTGGGTAAAAAGTCTATTTGAAACTTTTAAAAGTCCCAGACTACTCCACTTAATATAAGATGCAACGATAATTTTGTTATGTTAGTAATAATTACTGAATTAGAAAAAAGGAAGGAGATCCAAATGAAAGATTGCTATTCTAAGTTTTCTATCCCTGTAATACGAACTATTATTGAAAATCGCTTTAATTTTACCCTTTAACCACGTTGAAAATAATAAATATTTTCATACAGCTCTACTGATTAAATGTGGTTGAAGAAACTTCTGAATAAAGATAATTACTTTTTTCCTTTATTTATTGCATATATTTATATTTGAAGTACTGCAAAATATAAAATAAAGGCAAGAGGAATAAGATCTCTGTATAGATTAAATACTTCGATAAACAGATGCCAATAGTGACAACGTACGTAAATCTCCTCAGCATAAAATAAATAATTAAACAAATAATCGAAATATTTCGGGGAAGAATGCTTTGGGGCTGAATATTGCGAATCGTGCGCTTCACGATCCAACATGTGTTGCCATGGAAACAAGCTACCATTCAGCAAAACACGAGGGTGTCTGGCATTATATCAAACAAAACGAACAGAAAAAGACGGTTAATGTCATTTCTCTGCTAGACAGTGGATTCTGCAGGAAAGCCTGCATGCTCTGCTTTTACTTCGTCTACTGAATAATTTTAAAATATTCTAATGAATGTATTTGAAAATGCATAACTGTTTTAAGGCGTACATATATATAACACAAGCATATGTCATTTTCTTAAATATTTTCTTCCATGCCATTCAAAGAATGAACACTTAACTAAAATGATCTAAAAACTTTTCTTGAATGACAATTACGTAAAAAATATTGTGAAACTTGTACTGAAAAGTAAAACAAAGATGTTTTCATGGAGTATAAATATCTCTTAGAAATCAGAATGTCTGCAATATTCATTATATACCAATAAAACTTTTAAAACCCCATTTCTCAAACTGAAATCAGTAATGGAAGATTCATTTGAAGATTGTCTGCGATATTTTTGTCTGCATTAGTATTACAGCTGAGACGAAATAAAACTACAAAGCAAAATTATGGTGAAGAAAAATTAAGAAAAGCCGCAGCCAAAAATTTCAGAGAATGAAAGTAGTAAATCGAATTTGTGAAAGTCTGCAATAAGATTTTTTTATTTTATTATTATTATTTCTTTTAATAGAAATATTATAAAAGCATTTTCTTAGTTTAATGTGAAAAATATTTAGAAAATTACTTGCTAAACAAAACATTTCGAAAAGAATATAATAAAAATATAAGAATGTGAAAAGAAAAAAAAAAAAACTCTAAATATTTTGCAACTTATAGTATTTTTTTTTCTAAAATATTATCTTATAACAGTATTAATATATAATTTATTTTGCCTAATGATTTATTAGTGTTTAAAGATCATGAAAATAAATAATGATATAACTAACTAAACCGATTTTACAATCAACTGATATTGTAATGAACTGTTTTAGAATAATTTATGTACATCTTTCAGGTTCCACATAAACGCAAAATGAATTTATATTTGAATAGATTAATACATATTCAGTTAACAAAGCAATGGTGTATACATCTATACATTAAAAAAGTTAAAATCCAAAAATATTTATTAGAGCATTTTTGTAATTTTTGAATAACAGAAACTGTTCAAAAGCTTATTAGTATTTTTCGATGCTCATAACATCACAATGAACAAATGGCAATAATAATATTGACATGTTTTTCGAGAATAATTTCAAGTTTACTTTCACGTCGTGGGGTCTTTCTGTCACGTTCAATCTTCATCATTTTTTTTTTTTTTTCTTACAAGTTTGATGATCAATATTTCATGTCGATAGGTTTTTGTCAAAGACAGTCTTTGCAAAGGGAGGTTTGAGTGCAAGCGATTTTCAGTCGATCCTCGTGAAGCTGTTCTCCCAGATATTGGAACCTCTCAAGCTCCATGTAGATTCCACAGAATATGGAGAGTAGTTGATTGTAAGTTCGCCCTAGCTTCTCTTCGGATGCGTCGATCCGTGTGCTCATTTGTAGGATTAAGTGGATCTAATCTTTCGCGACGTATCACATTTGGTTCATCGATACATTTGGCTTCTCGTAAAAGTGTCCGATTGCCAAAATTGCCTTTGATACCGCCGTCCAGGCATCTCTTAATCTATGTGTATCTTCTGCAACGTAAAATTTCTGGAATTTTTTTTATTCCGTCGGCGACAGAATATAGCGAATGTTGGTTCATACGCAGTTTCCTTTCTTTATATCTCACGCTATAATCACATTCATAACTTGTTCTGCTGCGTATTTCCCAAAAATTATATATTTATACTTTCGAATCTTCATGGTGTTGCATTTTCTAAGTCTGGCAGTGTATTTTCACCTCGATATATGTATTCGATATGATGAAAAATGTAATAATATAAGAAAAAAAAATCAACTGGCATAAAACCAACAGAAAACTTGCATTCTACAACCATATATATATATATATATATATATATATATATAGATGAACAAATTTGTTTGCAAATGTAACGGAAGACATTTCATCAATTGAAGACACCTGTTTAAAAGAAATTGAAGTACACAAGTGAGTAAAACTTAGAGAAAAATCTACACTGCGAACTGGACACAGGTGAAATAATAGGTGAAGAGAATACCATTTTAAATTAACCCAAATGAGCAAAGATAATGATTGAACCTGTGATCGTTTACTTTGAAACAGCCTCGAATGAATCGCCCTACCTTAAACAAGTTGAAGAAATGTATATAATAACTAGATAAATAAATTTTTGCCGCATTTATGCTTCGTACAGATAAAGTAACTCAATAAATGAAAAGCATTAGTATCATTATTTTTAAATGCAACCATATAAGTGAAACTGTGTTTCAAAGGTCCAAAACATTGTATCCGAGACGACTGGTTGTTACACTGCTTTTATTTTTCGCCCCGGCTCTGCCAGATAAGGCGAAGGTAAACAAGAGATTACGACTTGACCTCTTCCCTACCAGCGAAACTTCCTACCGCTACAACACATTAGCCTCGTTTCAAACAGATAAAAAGGAGAAGTCTCCCAGTTTTTCTTCGCGTTAATTCTTTAGAACGAGGAACGTAGGCGAGAGAAAAAAGCAACTGCACTCTGACCTCAGCAGGTCAACCGGTGGACAACTCCACAGAGAAGTTTGAGTTTGGGATTGAGGTTGACTTCGAAATCGGTCTATAAAATGTTTATCAATTGGTCTTGAAAG
The DNA here is from genome assembly GCA_021605095.1 of Caerostris extrusa. Taxonomy (NCBI): domain Eukaryota; kingdom Metazoa; phylum Arthropoda; class Arachnida; order Araneae; family Araneidae; genus Caerostris; species Caerostris extrusa. Next base: position 44,175 of record BPLR01014230.1, read on the forward strand.
TTTAAATTCATAAGAATAAAAATACATAGGGAATTATGTAACAAATCTCAAAAGTACACACAAGGAAAATGTGAGTATGTCAGTTAACAAGAAATCTTAAAAACTGGTTTTGAAAAATATTTTAGTTTATTTCTTTAAAATTACCAATTCAGATTATAATGCAAAATGGGAAAATGCGAAAATAGCAGCAATTATTTTTCAAAAATTAAAAACCAATTTAAAAAGCACTTGGAAATGATCTGGACAAAAATTCCTAAATTTGTGAAATTCCATAAATATACACAGAAATAATTTTAAATACATGATATGTTTCGAAAAATCCCCAAAATTAATTAACCTATTACACAAAAAGCATTTCATAAATAATTTTTAAGTACACGAAAATTTTTATAAATGTATAAGATTTGTTCTAAATAAATATAAATTGTATTTGTTTGTTCTAATTGTAGATTTTTATACCTATATAATGTTAACAGTTCATATGTTAAGCACAACCATAATTACAATTTCATCTGAATAAAAAATACAACAAAGAATCTACTTTATATTGCGAAAGCACAGTACGATAACAAACTCATCTCTATTCAAAGATAAAAAAAAATTTAACTATTCTCATAGTAAGAGAAACAGTAGATATGGTTAATTGTAATAGTAAGATTTTCAAAAAGTACAGTTCTCAATTCCATGCTCATCTCAATTAATTTATACTTCATTTTCTTTAGCACTTGATATTTGTTCAAAATTCATCAATTCTGATTCGAGGTTTTACCAAAAAAGGTACATCATGAAAAATAGCGTCAAATTACCTTAAATGCATAGAACAAATTAGCAAATAATAAGCACCAATGGCTCTATCGATTCCAACGCCCCACTGACCACGCGTCCATTAGCTCTTAAATTCATTATTATATGAGCTCAGTGTTATCGTAATATATTAGCTATTCTAACGATGCTACTGTGTTTATTTGACATTTTGTTAATATTTTCACATTCGACTAGCAGTGAGTTACGATATGATCAACATTCTCTTCCACTGTTCTCCTTTGTGGAAGATTTCATTATTTAGATGGGTAATTCAAACATGGACGAGGGCTCCTCTCCCCCATCAGAAAAAGAAAAGGGAAAAGAAACAATTTGTTTTTGGTTTTCGTCATGCTCTGTTTGGTCTATGTAAGTAAGAATCACAATAACTAAGTCAACTTTGATAGGTTGATGGTCAATGTCTATCTGGTCGATTTTAATCTCATAATTTTTTTAATTAAAAGTTCTTGAAAATTCAGAAAAACAAAAGATGTAATTTTTATACCTTTTTGAGTGGTTCAGAAATAGAGAAATTATGTTTAAAGTTGGGGAAAATACATTTTTTCCCCTACAAGAAGTTGGGAATAACAATAACATTTTGATAGCATATATGTTTTAATCATTTAAAATTTAGAACTGTGCCGGAATGGCCGAGTGTCTAGCGTTCGGTGCCACAGGTTTCGGGTTCGAGTCCGCGCGGTGCCATGGATGTTCGGAATCTACTTTAAGCTATAGGTTCCGGTCTCATAGGACTGTAGAGCGCCACGGAGCCAAGTCAGATTTCTATCTACGTGTGCTTCATTACAACAGAAGCTGTTCCCTTTTCTCTTCAACCATAAGTCTATATGAGTTCGTGGGCTTGGTCTAGATGTCTACCAAGTGGGATAGTCTAGTTTGTCGCTTTATGGTCATTCTGTGTACACTTTAGGCTAATTAGACCGGGACTTACAGTTAAACGTGGATTCCGAACCACTCACAAACATCCATGCTACTACCAGGATTCGAACATGAAACCTATGGTACCAAAGGTCAGAGCGCAAGCCAATTGACCATCAGGCCGCTACCAAGTGATATAGGAAACAACAACAAAATTAAGAACTACAGAAAAAGTTCTATACTAAATGGTGCGAGATGTTCTGGCTAATGTTTCTAGTAAAGTGAATGCAATTTCAAATTATATTGAAACTAACATTATTTTGATTAGTATTAACATTATATTATTATGGATTCCAATGTATGATCATATAGTTATAAGAAACAACGGAATATATGGTATAACTATAAAAACTACATTATGTTTTGTATAATTATTAGAAACAACGGAATGTTGCGAACTTAACTGTTAGAAAATTGAAATTTAATATCAAACTGATTCCGTGCAAATGACAGTCGTAAAAGGGCAGTGGAAGGGCTGAAGAAATATGTTTCTCTATTTTGTATTGGTGCGTCGCAGTAAGAACAAGCTATCAATTCCATATCATTATCAAGCAGAAGAAACTGCATAGTCCAACCTTGAACTTTAGCAAACAGCTACCGGTGACGCGATCTCTCAAGAGTAATGGTTGGGGCATTACACTCGGCAGAATAAACAGAGGGGGAAAACAAGCCGACGCGTGTTTTCAAGGTCGCTCTAAAGATAGAACGCCTACACCCCAATCAGGCAACCGTTGCGCAATCTCGGATATCAACCTCCGACAATAAAAAATGATTAGCTCGTCAAGGCAAGAAAAGGAAACGATCAACGGGAAAATGTATTTTCAGCCGCCAACAACTGCAATGTATTTGTCGGTTTGTAGAATCCGACAAATCGGTTCCAAAATAAATTTGTGTAACTAATTCTAGTTCAAAAACATAAAAAAAACGATTATTGTAGATAGAATGAGGAGTGCCTTTCACAGAAGTCACACATCATTTTTACATTTTCTACAACACTCCTACACTAGTTGCTATGACAAACATGCATCATCCTATTATTCCAGAAATAAGTTTTACACTTTCACTTGTCAAAAATCTTACAACAGGACGCTGACCCATTTTGGTGTATTTCTCTCTCTTTATGTTGCTATACTATGGAGACGCTGCGACCTGATGGCCAATTCACTAACGCTCTGGCCGTTGATATGACAGGCTTCAGATTCGAATTCTGGCGGTGGCATGGGTGTTTGTGAGTGTTTTGGTCTCCACCACACTGTTGGTCCAGGTCTAATTAACCCAAAATGTGCAGAAAATGATCGTAGAGCGGCAAACCAAACTATGGAGAAGCTTGTTTCTCTACAATTTTCTGCCGCCTACTGGACATTACTTAACTACTAGCAACAAAATTGCTAACTTACTGGACACGTAAAATTTCGTAATTTTTTTTAAGCATTTAATGTTTTCATTTGGCCGACCCATTTATTAAAATAAATTCGCAACGTGCTTGTTTATAGTTTCAAAAATAAATAACATCACAGCAAAATCAAAAATTAACAAAAAACATAAGTTCAAATATTAACATTAGAATACAAAACTACTTCTTTTATGACTTTTGAAATTTTAAAGAATTATCCATCATTTTGAATAACAAATGTAAAAATTGTAGGTTCATTCAAAGCAAGAAACTGAATAAATAAAAAATTAATGTCATATTTATGAATAATCTGAATGGCTATAAATTGGCCTCCATTCAAAATTGAAGAGGGGAAACAAAAGATAAAACGGTAAATGAGCTAAGTTTGGAGGCATCGAATTTCCCTGTTTCGACTTTCCAGGGATTCTCCTGCCAAAACTCTTTAGTTCCCACCAAGAGCTAAATCGGAGTAGCATCTTCTCGATCAGGAATCGAGCCAAGGCTCTTTGATCGTGAAGTGCCAAATATTCCGTCAGACCTCCAAGATGGATTCACGTATCAAGCACCACGAGATAAATCATAGTTCTCATTAATTTGATTGATGTTTAGACATTTCGGAAAAATATGAGAATTAGAACATATTTATTATTTTCTTCAGTTAGTATATATGATTTAAAAGCTTGTTGAGTCGAAGCAATGGATTCGTTGATATTGACAATTTATGAAATGATAAAATGGAACATTGGTTTTGATAAATGATTTTTAGAATTTAATGCACATTTGATCGATGGAAGTTTCTTCAGGGGCAAATTGAATTATAAAAAGAATTGAACTAGACAAATTGAAAATTGTCTAGGATGATAGCAGTCATATAAGAAAATCATCTTAATGATTAAATTTAAAAACTTCTCAAAATTTTTTTTTTAAAGGAATTATTATAAGAACAAATTGTAAAGTTAAATTATAAAGAATTTCTGCAGAAATGAAAAATCAAATTTTTAGCTGAAGTAGATGTGAAATATAATTTTCCCTACATTATTGATATTATTTTGACGTTAAAATACATTCGGGTCGAAAAAACTTTTAAATAAAAAAACTTCATTTATGATTTTTAAGACAGTGATTTATAAGATAAGGGGGGATAAGACAATAAGGGAAGGTTTGTATTGCAATTTTTTATTGTTAATTCTGGAAACCTTACTGCTACTATGAAACGTAAACAATTTGTTATTAAATTTCTTCCCATTGTTTTTCTATAAAATAAGTTGCGTTTCTTGTATTATAGAAAAGTTGTATAAAATATGACATTATTAAAATGATCATGCTTCAAATACGCGATACTTTAAGGCCACAATAATAAACAGAACTTGAGCTGAATTTTTTAAAAATATTTACAAAAGAAAGATCAAAATTATAAACAAGTTATGTAAAAACTGTCACTTTTATCCAAAGTGAATAAAAAAACAACAACAACTCGGAGGTGGTAACAACCTGAACGATACTTGCTACACTTCTACATAACCGGTGAAAAACTTTATTTTTGATTATTGCGTTTACAGGAGAGATAAAAACGTAGTTATTAACGTTGAGCGGAAAAGCACCTTGAACTCAATCCGGGCTGTGTGTAGTGCGAATAATCCAAACACTCCACCGTGTCATTGGCTGCAGAGAAAGGTGGGCCAAGGTCTGCAGATATCGGTATTTATCCGGAGAAAATCTCCCCCTTCTTGTCACTTTGTTGCAAGGACAGATGTTGCGACAGATAAACACAATAATTAATGCTTCAATTTTGTATCACTCAACCCGTATGCTGGACTCAAAGGGTTGCTCTATCTCAAAAACAAGTTTTTTTTAGCAGAGGCTTCTAGTTAAAAGCGGTACAGAAGTAGTTCTCATTTTTCAGAAGTTATCTTCTATTTATTTCTTTTGGGATTCTATTTATAAACTTGTCATCCAAAGAACTCTTTCTGCACTTAAATTGTCACATAGCTGTTAAAAGTATCAAGTTTAACCTATCTACTTTTCAATTTCGTCTAATGAACAAAACTTAACCGTTTAATTTATTTTTAAAAAAATTAGTTCACCCTAAGATTTTTTTTTCTTTTTTTAAAGAGAGAGACAGCTCCTAACGAATACTTTCATAGAGTTATATTATAATGATTTTATGCTAAAAAAATTAGAAATAAATTTTAAAAATTTTAAATGTGGAAAAAAATACAAAATTTAGCAGTTAAAACTAATTATAATTTTTTTTTTTTTTTTTTTTTTTACTGCATTAAAATAGCAGTACAAAAGAAAATGTACTGCTTTCTAAATACACATATTATATTATCGGCGACTATATTTCGAAATTGCGATTTAATGCTGCTCATTTTAAATTCACATCAGTCTAAGTTTTATAGAAATGGGGAAAAAACTTTTTTGCAGCAATCCAGCCATAATCTATTAAACTTATTTCAACAGTATCAAAACTACATTACTTTTTCATAAATTTTCCAACGACTGTCTATCAGTGTTTTTCAGATAACAGACAAACACAATGTGCCAACATGCCTTTAAATTAGAAATCATTTGAATTTAAAATTAGAAAAGACATCCAACATTTCAACAAAACAAATCTAGAAACATCAAAAATGTTTTGTTTCTGTTGTTTCATAAAAGCCCTCATGTAAATTGAAATCCCTTCACAAATCTAACATAAAATTTCATTCAAAGATATTAACATAATCATCCCACGAGACTTGTAACAGACGTCTCTTACGCTCACGCAAACCTCCTTTTCAACTTCGAAATCCATCAGAAACTAAGAAAAAAAGACTTTGGCTGCATTCCAGGAAGGAGGACAGTAAAATTATAACTTTTAGCTCATCTGCAGCTTTCTTTTCTTAAAAAAATGAACAGAATCGTTTAACCGAATAGGACATTTGACCGAATAGGGGGAAGGGCCTGCTTTCACTTTTCAATAATGGGAAAGTACCCAAAATCTATCCCATTGTGCGATTTAGGTTAGTGGCACCAAAACTCTCAACATCGATTCGCGCATGCGCCTCATTTCCCCAGCAACAATTCCACTGTCGCTTTCTTAAATCATAGGACTGAGATGATCATGTAACACATGATGATAACACAATCAACCGAAAGTCATTACACCCTTTCAAATGTACCTTAACAATGCGCAGAATTTTAAGCACCCAAGAAAAATTATTTTGTCAGAAATATTATGTTTGAAAAAAAAAAAAAAATGCATGTACTTGCATCAACTCAATTATTCCATAATTCTTTCTCGGATATTAATCTTAAACACTTGGTATGAGTTTAAAAAAGAAATCTTTCAATCAAAACTTAAAAATTAGATTTATTTACAGCTTTTACTCAACTGTTTTTGTATAGCGCAGATGAGTTTGAATATGAAAAAGTAAAATAACTGCGCAAGAATGCCAGTCAACTTGATTTTGCCTGTATTAGATACGCCGTTTATAACCGTGTAAACACTGTGTTCGTTCACTGCGAATTCAGTTGCCCAAAACGAACGAATGGAAACGATTTAAAATATTCAGATTCGAGTATTCGTTTAATAGTGTCATTCATCCGTTACCACCTGTTGTCAGTGGGTAAGTGTGCAAAGAGATACGGCTTCTAAGAAAAAAGGGGAGGGGCGAAAAGTTTTGGTTCCACATGATCAGTGAACCCTTTATAAATTTTCACACCTTGGCTTTCACTCTTCGTCTTTCTAACAGCACTTTTTCCTTCCATGCCTGCGAAATGAGTCCTTGACAAAGAGTTATACATCAGGAAGGTAATGAATAATCTTAAGGCAGCAATTCATATCCATTCTGAAAATACCATCTCTAGGTTAAAAGTGCAATGGATCTGATGAGGAAAATAACATTTGTTTAATATGAAAAATAAATTGAATGATCAAAAAGATGTGAGGGTAAAATATTAAGTCTTTTCCCACTTCTCAAATTTATAAGTCTTATTCGAAGTACTTTCTGTTCTAAATCCCTCCAGAGAAATTTTATCTTTTCTCCAATTAAAAAAAATTATCAACGTTTAACAATATAGTTATACAATATATAATATAGTTTAACAATATACGTTTAACAATTCCATTCTTCCACAAATTTTATAAATAATTATAATTCTGCAAACATTTTGTTATTGTTTTTAACTAACAACAATTTTTAAGATAATTTAACTTTCAACAGTATGAGTAAAATGCCATTAGCATTTTCAACTTAGAATAGCAAGCAGAATTAAATTTCTTTAAATCCCTTTCAAATGTAAATCATTACACATTTTATACTAGGATTGATTTCAATAATAATTCATTTTATTTCTTGTAATAATTTTTACATCAGGCAAGATTATGCTAAATCATCGGATTAAAAATCAAGTAAACATTTGTTGTTATTTATTATGTCTGGTATAGGATATTACTAGATCCAGAAGTCTAATGAGAATCTGTAAAGTCTATTAATCAGTGTGATTTTATCATTTCAACTTAATTTAGTCGTTAAAGAAATTTCAGAGGGTTGAGTCAATTAACATTAATTTTAATGTAATAATAAAGAAAAAGTTAAAAACTTTATTTTTCTTTTAATGAAAATGTCACTTTAACAGTCGAATTACACAAAAAGAAAAAGAAAAGTTCAATCTAATAACTTATTTTTTGCATGGTGGAAAAAATTCAAAGATATCGCAATCAAGTTCTTTTATCTTAGCATAATGAACTGAAACAAGTCAGTCATTTTTTAATTAAAAATGCATAAAAAATAAATAATCGTAAGTTAGTTATAGATATGCAATCTCAAGGTTTTGGTGAAAGAGAAAAATGCACTGCTTGATATTGCACACTATCTGAACGAAACCAGAAGGTGACTGACACAATGGCAATTTACAGCGGTCATGTATGTTAGTAAAGTTATATAGATCTCAATATAGTTATATAGTTACAAAGTTATATAGATCTCTTTCACCACTTTGTCTCAAAAACCTAAAGGTAACCACTTTTTTTTTTTTTTTTTTTAAATAAAAATTAAAAATTGATACGTGTCTGCGTCCTTGAACGAAAAATCTAAATAAAGCATACTACAAATAAGAATTAGTTTTCAAGATGAGCTGTAAAACACGTCACAAAGACACTTTTCTTTCAACCATGAAAATAATTGTGCTTAAAATAGTAATGCTATCATTAAAAATAATGTGAATTTTGAATACAGAAATGAACAATTCGAATATATTAAAACAATATGAATTTTCGAGGAAAAAAAGCAATTCATTTCATAATTTGTTTTAATTTTTTTCATCCAAGTTTCCATTTTTTTTTTTTCCTGAAAATTAATCAATATCGGTTTTATCTAAGAGCAGCTATATTAATTTCTTTAAAAATATATTACTGAATAACGTTGCATTCAGTAGAAAGAAAGAAATTCCTGAATTTTCCAGAACACAAACAATGAAAAATATATATATAACAAAATCTATGATGAGAAAATGAAAATACATCTTCTACTGAATACTTTTAGAAAATAATCCATTTACTATGATATCCTACTATTTACTACAAGTCAGACTTCTACCTACGGGTGCTTCATCATAACAGAAGTTGCCCCCCTCTTCCTTCCTTCCATGAGGGATACGACAACAACAACATGACATACATTCACATTACATTTTTAGCGAAATTTTGCAAACCCAGTAAGATATTGTAGAAATAAAATCTATGAGTTAGGTAAAAAAGATTTTGTTTAAGTGCTAAATGAAAAGAAAAAAAGTGTAATTAAGTATGTATACACTTAAGTATATAACAATCAGTAACATTATTAAAAACAATATACCAAAAAAGGAAGCCGCTCTGTAAAATTCAAGCGAAAAACAATTCGCATGTCATTTTAAATCTTATATCTATATTATTAATAGACAAGCACATTCTGTAGTATGCAGAATTTCACTTGTAACTTAAATTAAACACTAAATTCCGGGACATCAGCCAACTCTACTTAAAACACAACTAGCGTTTAAGAAAGGGATATAAAAGATTACAGCAACAAATTAACAAACCGTAAACAATACTACCCCGTGTAAACAATGCTAACTCGGTCAAGGTCCCACCACTTCATGGGAGACATAGAGATAAAAGTTTTACGTGTAAAAAAAAATAAACCCAAAATGCAAGAAAGCTGCAGAAGTTGCGTCACTGGTTAAGTAATTAGGACAAGCACAACACACTTCAGCCAATTCATGAAACAAGGTCAGCTCACTGGGTTCCCGTTTCTTGAATCAAGGGTCTAACAAAGTGGTTGCCTTTTCACTCACACCAGCTACGTAAGTCATTTATAAAAGGTTAGGGCGGTCATCTGACCAACGGGATCACGTATTCTTACTTAATGACGACCGACCACTCTTGATGAGATGGTAGGTGTGTCAGATATTAACAAATGAATTAAGGCAAAAAAAAATTTTTTTACAGAAATGGTGAAGCAAGGATAAAAATATTTTATCTTTCCAAAGCAGAGAACTAGATGAAAAAAAAAAAAATGCTAAAAAACAATGCATACTACTTCCAGTTCTTAAATTACAACCAATAAGTCTTCAAACAGATTGTGCATCCCAGTTCAATGGCTCAGTTGATACTAATACAATACAGTATATTTGACTTTTAACGCAAGCAAGAGTATCTTTTATTGAAACATGTAACAATACTAAAATTTTCAATAAGAAGAGACACATAGAAAAGGATTAACGCTTTTAATTTATCTAATAACTATCATTAGGAGAAAAATCCCTAAACAACAAAATAAACTGAATGTTACGATACTGCATATAGAGTCAATTTAAAAGTAAAAAAGATCAATCTTTTAATAAGATCACACTTCCTAGATAAAATTGCATATTTGATTATGCACACAAAAATATAACGTTACAAGTCTTACTTGCAGCTTTAGAGACGCATTTCTGTTAACTAATTAACCTCTAAATGGTTGACAAAAACTAAAAAATTTAGCAGGAGCGTCAGATATTATCAAAACTTAAGCAAGCATGTATATGTAGATATGACTTCACATATTTTTATAGTTATAGAAACAATTTTATTTCAGACGCATTGAAAGTAAAAGAAGAAAGCATTTTTTAAATACGATCTTTCGTTAGAAAATTATTCTATTATATTCGAAAATTATTCGTTATCAACTCATCTTAGATATTTTTTTTGCTGCGTATTTATCCAATCTAAGCTAATATTTACATTCATAAATCTACATAATTTTCTTTGTCTTAAGATCCGCTAAATAAGCAAACAAATTTTTAAGAATTATCATTGAAAAAATAAAAATAACTATAATTAATAACAACATCAAATTACCAGAAATCATTTATTATTCATCACAAATATTTTCATAATATTCATGATTTATACTCTCCACTAAGTGGAGATTATAAATAAATAAATAAATATATATATATAGTAACACTTATATTTAATCACTTAACAAATAGAAATAACACGATTTATAATATCCTGAGAGTAGGTATTCCTTAAGCTATCCTCAAGATGTTATAATTTATTTATTTTTATGTTTTACTAATTTTTTGTCTCCAACCCCCAAGAGGGGGAGATTACTGAATTCCATAAGAATTTGTTTATACCCTGTTATTGTATATTTTGTATAAAAACATTTGTGTTCTTTTCTGTATTAAGAATGCTATATATAAAAAGGAATCTCTGAGAATCAGACAAGGCGATGGCGGAGCCTCTTAACAATTTACCGTCGATAGAACTTTCTAGGAAAGGGTTCTTTGGCCTTCCTTAAAGAGACTAAATGCGACGTTTTTCATAATTAACCACGAGGAAGACGAAAGACGGAAATGTCAACAGATTTCTCAAGAATCTACGCTCTCTTCTCTTCTGCAACAATTATTGATTCACACTTCATTATTTTTTGTATCTTAAAATGCAAGACTTCCTTCCAAAACAAATGCGTCAAATCAAACGATTATATATGTGTTTCTTTTTAAATCTATGGCTATTTTTGCATTATTTATTACCTCTATTTCCTTCCAACATATAAATAAAATGGTCTGAAACTTGTATAGTTCATATAAACAAATGTAAAACACAAACATATTAATTAAGAAACATTTTAACATTTAATAAAGAAAATCATTAAGTAGATTTACAATTATTCAATTCTTTAACTATGATTGAGAAATTAAAAAAAAAACAATTAGGTAGTAATCAAAGGTTAATTTATTAATTTAACGTAAAAAGTAAATCTTCCAAAAGAGAGATAAAAACAAAAATCTTTATGCACGTTTATGGTTGATTAATTTTTGTTTCTATGTTAATAACGCAAACGTTAATGCGTTTTGCTACTTTTATCTTTAAAACAATATTATTTGGAAAGAAAAAAATACTCTAATCAATTTATTAAACAAATTACATCTCTTAAAAGTATTGAGAAATCAATCAATTTAAGCTAGAAATAAAATTAAATTGTTAGCTCAAAATTTAACTTTTTTTACTGTCTATTATATTTAAAAAGTTAATTTAATGAAGAACGAACACCATTAATGTCGCGATGATTTGTCAACAACTCATCGACCATTTCTATGAAACGGAGTCACCATTCACATACCCTAGGCCACAATGATCATGTGACCACCGTCAACAAATGGCGCGGATGTAGGCTAGCAGGAGAAATGTTAAACAAGAAATCGAACGGGAAAACAACTCAACCCAGGTCATGAGGTGAGAGGTCACGAGCATTAAAACGCGCTGGCAAAGGGGGGGAGAGGGGGAATTCGCAGCATGCAGCTTCATTAAAATTTACGAAGTATACACCTATGTAGCAATATCAAAGTACCCCATCGAGAGAAAAAAATTCAATTTGTACCAGTAAAGCCAGGGGAATTATTAGTGGCATCGTGTGCTGTTATTCCTTGTAACATTTTTCTAGCTTGCTCAAGGTAACTATGGCAATTCAAGAGGCGATTTGGGTTTATTTCCGCAGAAATGTAGAATGAGACACTTGTCGGCACTTATTTGAGTGTGATTTAATGGGAAGATACACGATTTAATGAGAATTAAATGTGGAACAGTGAATTTTGAAAAAGCTGTAGGTTCATTATTATCAATAGTTTCTTATATAATATAAGTATTGTTTAATGTTGGACAGAATATTTAACATTACGATTGAAATACATATTTAGAAAAACCTTATTCAGATAAGTGCTTATTCTGATGTCCTTCAATAAACTTTTAACTAAACACATTTTATCCACGAAAAAGATAAATGATTGTTTAAATGCTAAATAAAAAATGCTGCATTCCACTTTATCAATCACAATAATTTATCTTATGTTTCAATGTTTAATAACAAAACAAATAACTTAACAAAATTTAATAACAAACAAATAGCGTAACAATAGACTTATTTTGATGATTTATCATGTAATTTTGTTTTCATTTTTATAAATTTATGAACCGTTAATGTAGAGAAGTAGTATTTTCGGAATATAGTATTCTTCTAATCTCAAATATATACCGCGCATATTACACATTTATAAAAGGCATAGTTGCTTCCGAGGATTTTTAAATTTCGCAGAATCATAATAAACAATAAATAAACTATTAAAAATTATTTTATTTTTGTGAATATATAAATGATTTTGTATTTGTGATCACACTAGAGATTCAGATGAAAGCATTAAATTTCCTTTGCATAACTACCATAAAAAATGAGTATATAAAAATATTATTGAATTCAATATTTCATTTGTTATATTATTTGGAGAAGGAAAAATCAAAAAAAAATTAATCATATTTATATTTCCTCATAAGCTCAAAGCTAACAAAATTAAAAACTGCCATAAATACCATGATCCGTCTATGCGTTAAATGATTTGAGTGGAGCAAGATCGAAAGAAAAACGAATCAAAATATAGCTAGCAGCAATATAGTTTATTTTTAATATCTGAACAAAAAAATAAAACTAGGTTTTCAAACTATTATATTTATTTGTCATATTTTTTCGTTGCCTAAGGCATTTTTTTTTTTTATTTACCTACTATCTCATTGTTAGTTGGCTTTTTCATTAATTCCCCGTCGCATTGACCATCACTGAACCGAAAAATTTTTTCGTTTCTCTCCCACCTATTAACTTAGAGACACACATTCGAACAAGTGGCGTTATTATAAAGGTAAATAAACTGAATTAAGGCAATTTTAAACACTAAGATAAAATAACATGAAAATATATAGTAAATTAGAAAAGATTATTTTTGATTTATAGAAATTTGCTAGTATTGATTTGCTAAAAGATAAATTTGATTCATTAAAATAGCATTGTTGTAGACTAAGACATAGCTGTACAATAAGAAATCAAGATTTCTTAATTATGTTGACGTTAAATCCTATAATGCTAAAACTTTTTGCAAAAATACCACTAAATTAAAAAACACCCATGTTTGGTTTTTTCTTATAAATAAATTTAGGAAAACATTGTTTTAATCATGACATGAATAAGCTAAAAAAAAAAAAAAAAAGTCCTTCACTAATTTAATTATATAATTTCAGAAATTAAATCTTTGTAATAAATGTTTATAGCAATACAGCCATGTAACGCAAAGAATTTGTATTATCATTGCAAGAATTTTAAGCGAAATATGTATAAAAATTCATTCAACAAATATTTGATTTAATTAACTCAAATGCTTAATATCTGATTCAAATCGAAGCATATAGCTGATCCATGTAGCATAAATTGGCACAATAAATCCTCACCACCTTTAACCTCCAATCCCTAAACCATTTCCAGGAAGGTCTGCCACTAACCACCCACTTCAAGATTACCACCAATGGAATAACAGTGCAGAATATGGTCAATTCTGATAGTAATTAATCTAGACTCATTTTAATTTCAAGCTGCATTCAAAATTAGGCATCGAAATTCAAGCGAATAAAATACATTAATTAATACATAAAATTAAATATCTGGTCAAAAATATTCTGTTAATCCTAAACTATTTATCACAGTTTAGTTTATTGTGGGAGGGAATATTTTTTATAAATAAATTCTATTGATAAAGTATAAATGAATACTTTTGATCTCGCTTGCTTTAAAATGCGTGGCTAACACCCGCAATATACTTCTTTCTTTTACTATTTCAAATTTCCTTGACCAATAGTTCTTTTTACCACCTTTAACCTCCAATCCCCAAACCATTTTTAGGAAGCTTTGCTACTAACCACCCACTTCGAGATTGCCACCAATGGAATAACAACTACAATGGCAACAACAAGTCGCGCTCCAAGAAAAATCAAAGAAATTCCATCCACTCCACGTGTTCCTTAAGAAAAGCCGACAGCAATAGGCTGTAGGAACCAAAAAAAAAAAAACTCTATTCAACAAGAAAGAGTGAGCAGCTGTTATATGCGTCCCGACGTATACTTATTTTTGGAAACATGGGTGGGGGAGAGAAAAACCCCTCAGAACGTCGGGCGGGAAGGAGTATTAGTTACTTCCCTCACATAAGCACCTCTATACTACCGACCCTGTCGCCAATGGCAACCTTTGTTTATGTTTTCTGCGTTCATTAGGAAGATGGAAAGGAATACGCTGGGAATAAGCGATTGGTAAATTTCTCTTGAGGTGCAAGTTTAACTGAGAACTCAATTTGAATGGTCCATTGACAATGATATTGTAAAATTTCGGACTCAAAATAGATTTATAATGAATAAGTTTTTTTCACTGATTAGTTTCCCATCTATTCGATATCCGAATTAATACGAAAATGAATAGCGATTTTTATATTTAAATAAAAGTTGGTAAAGTTGAAGGGTTCTATTTGATTCATAGAGGCTTTAATTATTCATTAAAAATTATTATTTAATAGCTTACCGACAAAAAATTTAAATTATTACAAGAAATATAATTTAAGAGAAATTATCATTCTATATGACATAATGGAAATAATAAAATGTTATTTCTAATAGAAAAAAGAATAATTAGTCTAGCTAAAGTCTAGATTCTTAAAAAAAAATAAGTGTAATAAAGTTTTTTTTTTTTCATTTAACGTTTGAAATAAAGAAATCTGATTTGTAATAATAATCAGAAGTAACAGAATTTCTGCAAGTTCTTTATAGGATAACAAGCTTTCTAGTAAATCACAGACACTATTAAAACTGTTGCATGCCGGCTAAAGTATACAAAGTCAAAAAAATTTTTATCAGAATGCCATATATATGATTAACAATTGATAATTTAGTAGTCTATGAAAGTCTTAAACGATAACAAAGGCATACCATTATTATTGAAATATTTGGTTATAAATTATTATAAATGTCCTATGTGGAACGTTTTATTCAAAAAGAGATCAAAAGTAAAATAGAAATAATAATTGCAACAATTAGACAAGTAGCTTTAATTATTTAGACATATTTATCACGATCCCTTTTTCCCGTACTATCTTTAATGTACTATTTTCAGGGTACTATTTTTAGTCATAAATTAAAATATATAAACACTCTTAAATTTTTGTACAATTCTTTTTGTTTCATTTAAAATTGATAAACTAATTTATTTTAGAAACACACAATGTTCAAAAGTTATCTAAAAATTGATTTTAATAAAAATTATTTAATAAACATAAATATTTAAATAAAACGGTACTATAAAAAAGTTAAATTTAGAATATAGGACAAATGTACAGTGAACGAAAGTAAAAAACAACAAATGTACAATCAACTAATTTAGATGACACAATTATAGTACATAAAAATTTATCAAAAATATATATAATAAATCATGGCAACATTAAACAATAAATTTAAAAATTATTTGCTTACCTGAAATTAACAACAGAATTCAAACACAACAGAAAATATCCTTAAATTATTCTAAAATTCTTCCAATGAATAATTAAAACAGCCTGGTATTATTCCAAGTAGCCCGGGTGGCGACAAAAATATAGTTTTGTCAAGAACGTGAGAAGACACGTGATAACGGTCACAACAGTTTACTTTTTGACAACTGCCAAACCTAAATTTTTGCCGCCAAAGTTTTCCTTTAAGGTAACCACCACAACAACTGATGTGATTGAGGGAAAAAAATGGTTTTTTAAGAAAAAAAAAAACGAGCAAAGTCTGGTAGCACGAGAATAAATCAATTAAAAAAAGTAGCCCGTGAGCGTTATTCACCGCCACAGCATTTGATTTCGTGTTCTCAACTAGAGTAGAAAACCCGTACCATGAGTTAGGGTTGCCGTCGCGGGAAAACATTCGCCAAACCACCCATTCCACGCGCGTGCCAACCTCCGGCCGTTTAGATGAAGACAAATAAACACGCTTCGCTTTGCATTTAGGATAGTCATAGTGGTTTCGTTGTTCCGATGCACTTTTTTTTCTTCGACTTGATCATAAATTTTTTGTTTGAACTTGAAAGATTTTTAGAAGCTAACTTATAAATGTAAAAATAAATACATTGTTTAAAAATAAAGCTTTCGCGAGATATTAATTATTTTCTCACAAAAAAAAAATTACATTTTAAGTTGTCAAATTAGAAAGAAAAAAATTTGATTTTTAAATAACTTTTCAAAAAATTCTTACGATAAAAGTGGAAATAGTTAATCATTTATTTGCATTAATAAAAGAGATTTGACAAAAATACTTTTATAAAGCAGTAAATATGTTACATCAGTTATATCAAGTATTTCACTTTTAAACGATATAAATAAAAAATCTAACTAATTTATTCGATAATACTTGAAATACTAGTGTTTATCGAATCGATAACGATGTAAGCATGTGGCATATGTATGTAACACACAAAAATTGAAAAAATCTACAAAAACACACAAAAAGGAATAGAATGCAAGATTTATTAAATTAAATTTTTTGTGTGTGTGTGGGCCTGAATGGCCGAGTGACTAGCGCTCTGGCGGCTCTTGGTACCACAAGTTTCGGCTTCCAATCACGGCGGTGCCACGGAGGTTTGTAGGGGTTCGGAATCCACTTTAAACTGTAGGTCCCAGTGTAACATAACTGTAGAGATTTGGGCGTAGGGCTGACAGCACTACCCCGTAAAAAGGAAGACATCTCATGTTTCGAAATCTGCCAGTAGGGCAGGCGGCCTTGGCCCACTATGGAGTTGTTGCGCCAATGATGATGATGATGTGTGCAACAGCACAGAAGCTACTACGAGTTGTAGTCGAAAACCCAAATGGATTTTGTTGATAAAAGAAATGACGTGAATCATTTTATTAACATTCTTAAGGAATTTAAAGAGTTTGGGCACAGTTTCGAGGCAACGACAGAGCTAAGTTAACTGCGAAAATTACTAAGCATCTGTTATCACAGTGAATAAAATTATAAACACATCATTAAAAAGTGGTCTTGTTAATATATTGCAGGGGAGAGAACTGAGAGACACTAGGTAGACATAAGTTATAGGAGTGCAGCAGTTAGAAGTAGCTGTTACCAAAAATGTTGGAGTAAGTTTAATAGGTGTGTTACTATAGAAACCGAATTTGTTAGTTATAGGTCGGGAATTCAGGCAAAGCGTGTGTTATTGCATGTATAAATAAAGGATATTCGATCAAATCATTGAATCTATCTATTTTGAACCACCGCTATACAAAAAAAAAAAAACCTTGAGGAATACAAAGGTTAACAAAAAGAAAATTTCGTGCTGATTATGCCCTTGTGTACCTGGCAACTGTAGGACTCTTCCCAGAAATCTTGCTATCTAAACAATTATTAAACAATATTGATGAGAGGTATAAAATATAATAATGATTAATTTGTCAAAAGTGAATTAATAATACTATTTGCAACATTGGGACATCTTGATACTTATATAAAATATGTAATTTGCTAAACTGCTCACATTTGCAAAAAAAGTTTAAAAAATAAAATTTAACAATTTTTGAAAAGTTTGTGAGAAATACGTAACTTTCAAAAAATTTACTTGAATGAATTTTCTCCATTCCTAATTTAAATATGCAATAAAGTGAACTTAACCGATAACTATTCTGTTCATGAACAATGACATTTTTCATTTTATGCTGTGTTGAGGTTCATGTTTTCCTAAATAAGTTTCATATGATTAAAATCCAGAAATTTAAAAGGATTTTATTATTCCAAAGCAATTATATAACTTCAAGTTTTATATTTTGATTCTTAATAACTAAAGTGTATTTTATATTTTCAATTATCATGCAAAATGATTAAATATTTTTAAGGATTTTCTTTTGAACATCATACACCACTTACGTACCCTAGCTGCCCATTGGTGCTAATCACAATCGCCATCGAGTCTCTACTTTTCTGAAAACAGTGATTACAACAATGTCGCCAACGAATTCGGAACTTCTAGCTGCGCGCCTTGGCATTACGCCATGAATCGGGCTTTGAAGACTTTAACAGACTAATTTTGTTGTAAGTAATAAATTGAAGAAAAGACGTACATGAAACTACTTTTTAAAAGAATAGATTCGAATCTGATCTAGATCTGAATCTGTTCAATCTTAACAACTAAGACCTCTGACAGTGCTGCATGAAAGAGTACTGATATACTTTAAAAAGCAAATTATTTATTCGCATTATTACAGAATATATTATTATCAGAAATAACATAATATATTCTTGAAATAGTATTCAATAGAATTTTTTTAATTATCTCTTCAAATTTTTTTTTTCAATCCAATTCATTTCAATTGTAACTAACCCCTGACACTACAACCCATGATAGGCCAACGCCGTCGGCCTACTGGCAGATTTCGAGAAGATGGTTACTTTTGACATGGTAGTGTTGTCAGCCCTACGCCTAATGCTCTATAGTCATATTAGACCGGGACCTAAGGTTTAAAGTGGATTTGGAACCACTACAGACATCCATGGCATCATCGGGACTCGAATCCGAAACCTGTAGCAGCGAGCGCCAGAGCGCATTTCAATTCAACTTATATAATTTTTTTTATTTATTTATTTATTTTTCAGAATTTACAGCCAATTGAAAGAGATGTGGAAAAGATTACAAAAGTTTTGTTTCAAAAACGAAATATATTTCTTTTCCTTCGCATTCTTGTTTATTTAATAATGGTAAATTGAGATATTTTTCACTTCATTTATTATCATTAAACTTAAATTAAGCAAAATAGCAAATAAAACCTTTTTACTTTTAACTCAAAGACAATGTTTTCCTAACTTAGAAATCAACACATAGTAATTGAATTACTGTTAGTCGGATGAAAAAAAAAAAAAAATCTGTGTATTTCATAAAGAATTCAAGTTTTTAAGAAATGAAGTATTAATTTTTTGTTTCCTTAAGAAATAATTTATGAATTTTAATTTCATTCATTAAATATGTTTTATTTTAATATCATACATTTTTCTCTTAAAACTTTTCTGCTATTATTTTCCCCCAGCTTAAAATATTATTCTAGTTTCTATGCAAATTTTAAAAAATAACTTTTGGTTGCAATTTTTTATTTTTGTATGACTTCAATCTGTATATAGTTTTATGTATTATTTTGTTCTAAGAATCAATCTATTTTAAATATCCATATAATAATTAAAATTGTGGAATTATCATAAATTATTTAAATAATAAATTGTTATTAATTTTAAATAACATTTCTTCCGTTTAAATACTCATGAGTCAATGGAACTGAAGTCAATGAACTCTTTGTCATTTTAAGTTCTTACAATTGATCAAAACACTTAAAAAAAAACTGTAAAGCAATTCGTTGTGATTTTTGAAAAGTAAATTATGTTTAAATTCAATTTTTTATCATATGTTAGTTATAAAATTACAAAAATAAATAAAATTCTTTTATATATTGTCAGTCAAATGCTTTACAGTTGCTAAATTGTATTTTTATTTTTTTTTTTTTCTTCCTATATTTTTAGAATAGTGTGCTTTAATTTTTTTATAACTCACATAAAAAAATAAAGTAGGCAAATAATTTTAATAGATAATTTATTTTAATACGAAATGAATTTTTAAAATTACTTTCATAAATGTGACAAAATATTTTCAAAATTTATTGCAAGTAAATGTAAATCAAACTCAAATTAAAATAATTATACTCATTCAATTAGATTAGAAAAATAAGCAAGTAAATTTAATAGATAATTTACTTTAATATTAAATGAATTTTTAATCATGAATGTGATAAAATATTTTCAAAATTTATTCCAAGTGAATACAAATCAAACTTAAATTCCATTAATTATACTCATTCAATTAGCTTACAAAAATTGAAATTAAAAAAAAAAAATTATGTTCTAGATGGAATTAAAATTTAAGCCAAAGAATTGAATAAAAAAATATAATAAAATTATAATAATAAATAATATTGTAAAAATATTAGCTTACCTTTGATGAAATAGACGCTTCTTGTTTATTTTTGTTAAAAATTGGTATTTAATTGCATCTATTTGGTAATTTCGATCTTTGTAAAACATGTTCCATTTTAAGTTTTTAAAAAACAGTAGAAATTTAAATTTCGACTCTTCCACTTGACGTTAAATGGTTTCTTAAAATCAGAATCAAACAGAGGTATAGAGTTTTTCTTCCAGCGTAAGAAATATTTATTTAGATTTTAAAAAACAAGTTTATTAAATGATAATTTATGTAATTGTAATATCTTCAAAAAAAAATTCTACCACATATTAATCTCTTTAAAAACAAAAATTTAATTACTGTTGTCAAATTCTGTAAGAAAATTATTTCAATATCGTTCGTACGACTTATTAACAGATTCATTAGAATTCAATTTTTAGTCGCACTACAATTTTTAATTTTAATGTTATTATCTCATAATTATATAACAATAATTAAATATTTTTTTTTCAGTGATGCTAAAAATTTAAAAAAAAGATGCAAATATTATTTTTAATTGAGTATATATTTACTTTATTCTTGCAGAAAATTATTTTTTAAAAAAAATATTGCTGCTTGTGAGAAAAAAAAAAATTTAAAAAATATGACGTCATCCACTACAAAATACGATTACAATCGGCAGACGATCAAGTTAAGAATATGATTGAACTCAGTTGTTTACAAACAAAACAAATAATTATAAAGTCATAAATATTTTATTCTAAAAAAGCATTCTATAAATGTTTTGAAAGAATAATCGATTAATGATTCTAAAAATTATAATTAAATTTCTTTTGAATTTCGTTCTTTTATTGTTAAAGTGGAGCATATATTAATAGAATTTTTTTAAATGTATTGTACTAGCAAAAATAAAAAAATAATTTCAAAAGATTTATTATGAAAATTTTTATTCATTTGACATAAAAAAAAAAAAAAATGCTAGACTTATAGTAGAATTCTCAAAATTGCTGTGCTAGTTTTTGAAAAACTTTTTTTATGATTAAGATTATAATTATTATTAGTTTTATTAATTTTAATTTATTTTTGATAAATGCATTTATCAAATAGAAATCCACAGACAAGACATAATTGATTGTTTATATTTGTAACTTTAATTATATTTATACTTGTAATTTTTATATGTTTATAATTGTAAATTTTAATTAAGGATTTATATTTATACTTGCAATTTTATAATTGTAAATTTAATTAAAGGATTTATGTTTATACTTGTAAATTTAATTAAGGATTTATTCTAGAATTTTGGTTTATACTTGTAAATAAATTGCTGTAAATAATTAAAAAAAAAACTTTTAATGCATAATTCACATTCAGTTATTCTATACTGACGATTCTATCGATATAGTTATTCTATACTGACGAATAAAATTCTATTAAAATTTTTAGATTAGACAAGCACACATTATTAGAAATTTGAAAACTAGTAATTAAATTGCTCTTAGAAAAAAATTAATATTAACAAAAAGATTTCTCAAACTGTCAACTTTAGCTACTCAGTTAGTTTTTATAAATCATTGTAAAACGCATTGTAAAATAAACAGAAAATTAAAATGAGGGCAACAAATTTGATAGGAGAAAACGGATCATAGAAAAATAAATCCTAATACATTATTGGCAACAAAAACGTACAACAAAATACAATTGCAAAATACTAAAAAGAAAACATACCGTTTCGTTAAACAAATATATTAAACTAAAATTTAAAGTAATCAACAGAAAACTTCAAGTTCTGTCAAGATAAAGATCTGCTTGAATGTTCGTTGAACATGAAAAGGCCTCCTAAAACACCAGATTTGAGACTAATAGAGCATAATTGAAAAATTAATCTGAAAATCGAAAATGTAACATTTCCTCAAAGCTACTACGACTGAAATTTATAATAAATGAAAAATGGAACAAAATATATCCCAAATTAATTGGAAATTATTTCGGATTTGTTCCAAAACGATTAAAAATTATTCTTAAATTGTTCTTACGTGAAGTCTTTTAAATTCAACAAAACATGATGAAAAAGATTAAAGAAAAAATGTATTTATTCTAAATAATTTTTTTTTTTTTAATAATGCTAAAAAGCTTATACTTAATTATTTTAAAAAGTAAAATTTTATTAAATAACTTTTATATCTAATTTACATAATAACAAACAAGTTTATTCTAAGGTCCTATCTGCAAACCTCTTTACATTACATATTACATGAAGCAGTAAGAAGTAAGGATTCATTTTTAAAATAATTATAATGTGTTTGTTCTTGTTTATTCTACGAATAATATTCATTAAGAAAACCTAACAAACGAATAGTGTAATAGTAAGCTGGTCCCGATTGTAAATGGTGTGTTTGGGATGAGAGATACTTTGAGGCACAGGTTTGAGAAATCACTTTTATTTGCACACAGTACAAATACACACACATACAATTAGATACAAACAATATTTAAAACTTTTAAAGTAAAAGACAAATAAATGTAGCTTCGGGAAGGATTTTGCTCGGGAAAGATTCCACAGTCGAAAATCCGAAACTCGACTACGCGCAGGATTGCGTGAACATACTTCCTCTCTAGTGAGATTCTGAAACCAACTAATGCACAGGGATGAGCTAAATATATTTCATCTGGGGTGAGAGACTGTAGATCAACTAAGCGTTTCTCAGCGGACGCTCAAGGATAAATCTCCTTCATCTCGGGTGATCAGAAGATCAACTAAACGTTTCTCAGCGGACGCTCAGGGATACGCTCTCCTTCCTCTCGGGTGGAGAGTCTCAAGGCCGATTGTTTAATTCTCCTGAACGCCACAGGGGCGCTCTTGCCAGTGTGTAGGAGGAAGCATAGTGACAATAGTAATATTTTCATCCATGTTGGTGCTGAGCAATGTTTTCAGAATTCTTCACGACATTTTATGGCTAACAGCCAAGGCTAACCTGAACTCAAAGAGGAATTTTAAATTGGTGGGATTTGGCTTATAAAATCAGCAATATAATACTATATTTGGGTAATTAAAAAAAATGTATATTCGTTTAATACCAAATAATACAAAACTTAAACTCTAAGAATTTAAAGATGAGGGAAATAAGTTGGGAATAAATACTATATATTAATATTATTTTAGAAATATTGTGACGAAGAATTTACGAAACAAGAGTTTAATGTAGGTTTTATAGATGAGAATCGAACCTTTTCCATAACTTGTGCGATTCTACGCTTAAACATTAAAGGATTTTTATATATGCGTAGTCTCAAATTGCACGCATAAAATTAAAATAAATAGGTTTGCTAAAAACTCTATTCTTTGGATAAACAGGGTCCGAACCAACCATGATTCGAACCCGAAAGGCCATTTATACAGCATTGCTTCCCTCTTAAAAGGATAGAATCTTGCTGTCAAACTAAAATGAATTATTTTTAACTCGGGAGTGCGTTATAAGTCTTTTGCAATTTGCTAGCTTTGTCTTGCTTCCTTGAAAGGTGTCATTTTGCTCACGTTTATCTTCCATTTGATTCTGCTTGTCTAGATCATGGTAGGGTTTATTCGATGAACATTCTCTTTTGTCGTCGCCATCTGGAGGAATTGACAAAATTTTTTATCTCATGTCACATCGGATAAATGGCACAATAACACATATGATATAAAATATCGTTTTAAGAGTTTGTATCAAAGACCGACCTATCGGACAGGAGCATAAACCCATACAAGTTCTCCAGGAGCATAGGATACCCTTCGATGTTAAGCTGTATACCGTCGATGGTCTTTGTCTTAAGCCCCCTGTTTAGCAGTTTGATTAACTGTCTTGATTCTTTTGCTCTAGAAATAATTTTGGAGATGTAATCATCGTTTTCTTCATCAGGGCAAAATGAAAATACTGTGTCCAATCTTCTCATCTTCTCATTAAGGCAACAATTAGAAAGGTGTAAAACCTATTGTGTCCTGTTTGGCGGTATTATGAACGAATGTTACATATGGTACGATTTCCTCCCTGTTTCTGTTCGGCATCAATATACATGCACAACTTGTCGATTGAAGTTTTATTAAAAAGCGCTCCGTCAGTCCGTTGGTTGCAAAGAAGTACACGATACATAGTACACGATGGTCAAAAACAGTCAGACAAAGGCAGAAATTAGTTTGGATTGGATGACGGTACCACAATCTACGATAATTTCGAGGATCTCCGTGTCTTAGCGAAATTTCTACTTGAAAAAATTTTGCAGATGTTTTGTTACTACATAACTTGTTTAATAATTATTGCACACGATCCATTTGTTTCTGTGAATTAATTTGGAAATCGTCCGAGTCAATCCTAAAGCGATGGAAAGGTGCGGGAATGGGTACTAATCTTCCCAGAGGTTGCTGAAAAATGGGCTTTCTTCGTAGGCTTCTCAGCAGTGTTTTACATATAAAACGATGTTTCGATACATCATTGACAAATAAAATCGTTTCCGTTCAATTTCTTGATACAAGATGTTTTAGAATGCTATTCCGCACAAGTATACTACAGAAAATGCTGTTCCGTATAAGTACTACAGGCGACTTTCAGACGGTTGGACGGTACCTTTCTTTTCAACACCTTTCATTAAGTGCGATCATTCCCATCAGTCCCGACATTATCTGGATATAGGATTGTGTACTCTTTCCAGAGTGTTGACCTCTGCACTTTTTTCTGCACTGGTCTTTTCGTATACTTGTGATAATCGCCGAAAATTCCACTTAGGCCATCTTTAACTGCTTCTCAGGAATTCAGGTCATCTTCGTGTTCATATACAACTGCTTGCGTTACCATCGAGGAAGAAATAAACATTGTCTAGGCAAATCATATTATCCCACTAGTTGAGCTTAACCACTTGCCCATGTCTTTAGAGCCACTTGCTAAGATCTTCCCCAGTCTCTGATCGCTTGTTGGTACGTAGGTAATACCAGAACATCCGCTTACGTTGGTAATACCAACTTCGTTTTCTTTTCTCGCCTCTGGAAGCTAAAGTCCAAATTCAGGGAGTTTATAAAGTTTTTTTAAAGAGATTCTGACATGACTTGATTATAGCCACGCCCGTTGTAACTCTCAAAAATGATAATGTACTATGGTGCATAAAAGTAAAAACAAAAATATAATTGCCAGCAAAAAGAATCCTAAATCCTTTAAATGACGCAAAATTAAATTTAAAAACCGTGTCGAGCCACACTCAACGTTGGACTTACCGCGAAGAAAAATGATGTCGTGTCAAACTCGTAGACCGCGAGGGTTAAAGGATTTACATATAAGCGTGGTCTGGAAGTTTTCCGACACAAATTAAAATAAGGAATATGCTTACAAAAAACTCGATTCTTTGGATAAACCGGATTTGAGCTAATCAGGAATTGAATCCGAAAAGTTCGCTTATGCGGTAATAGTAATACCAGAAATATCTTATGTTAATATTACATTTTTTTTTTGTTATTAATAGTAAATAAAATTATTATTTTGTAAAAAAAAAAAAAAAAAATGTTTTTCCCCCATTATCTTGAGTTATAGGCTCTAATTATCGGAAAAACCCCATCAACTTAGGTTGCCTGTTAGTAATCTAAACTAATAATTTAAAATGTTGCGGAAAAAAATTGAAGGAAAGTTAAAAGATTTTTAAAATTTTATTTTGTTATTTTGAATTTTATTGCCTGATTTAATTGGCCCATGCTTGCCAAGATAAACGAAAATAAGCGATCCTTCATATTGGAAGCTCAGACAAGAAAAATTCTAAATAGTCTGTAACTAAATGCAAATAATTTATTTACTTCATTTATGTAATTATAATTATTTAGAATTATAATTATTATATTGAAGAACTTCTGTGAATATATGCATAAGCGTTTGTTCTTTTTGAATATGTTTATATGCATTTATTATATTTCTCTTCCTCCTTCTTTTTATAGGATTAACGAATGTATATATAGTTTTCAGTTTTGCAGAAATGAATATTTTCACATGTGAATATATTTTAATAATAATTTATTCATTTTATATTTTTTTTAATTTTAATAATAAATCTATTATATTTTAATAATTAATATGAATTTTTGCATAAATGAATATTTTCTTATGAAAATCGATTTATAATTAGTTTATATTTCATCAAATGAATTTAAAAAGTACAGGTGCATTAATTATAAATGGGTTTTAAAGCATTTACAATCATTATAAAATATCCCAAGCATTTATAAACGTATTTTTCTAATGTTTATAAATTTTCTTCGTTAATTATGTTACTTTAAAAGGTAGGTAAAAATAAAAAAAATTTCCAGTAATTTTTTTGCCGTCATTTAAAAACGGAAACATATCATTTGAATAATGTAAGTTTGAAATAAAAAAAAAATATTTTTGTAATTCAGTGAAAAAATGATTTTTGTAAGAGTCTCTTTCAGTGCTTTTTATGATAAAAAACGTATAAAATTTCCAGTCTGGTAAGTCAATGCAACAAATCTTATAAATTTTTTACCACTTTGTACCAAATCTGAACGTGCGCATTTTAATGTCGATTGACAAAAACTCAGACAGCAAAAATAATGTAGGAAAAAAATGTCTTAACCTGAAAAAATATTCAGCGAATGTCACTGGAGAGATTTCTATACGTAGCGATTAATTTTCTGTCTTTTAAACTCAGAATAAATAAATATCAGCAAAATTCTCTTACGAAATGTTATCATCTTAAAAATAGTTCTCTTCTTTCGTAATATACCACTTAAAGAAATTTTAAAAATGGAGTCTAATTCCATTAAGTTCTAATTTTAAAAATGGAAATTCTATTTATCTGAAAAACTAAAATTAAAACCTCTTTCCATTTATTTTCCACTCAAACAAATTGATTTGCTTTTTGTATATTAATATTTAAAAATCTTATCGTATACAAACTTTTTAATGTTTTCATACATTATAAAATTTTGTTGCTTTATATGAATTAAATCTCTATTACAAATTTTTTAACTCTTGAATTCTTCCTCCCAGCGAAGCATAGCAAAAAGAGCTTTCAAGAATACCAGTTAAGGAAAAACATCTATTACATTTTACCGATTTTTACATTTTTCAATTAATTAATTGAATTTCGGTTTAAAAAATAAATAGTTTGTCATAAGCTTTCAGCTAATGTTTTTCTTTTTCAATTTTTACTATTAGTTCACGCTCTCCCTATATAATTTATATAAATCTTGTTCAAATTTTCAATTCTTCATAAAATACTTTTTATTCATCCACTCAAGTTCGAATACATTTTTTAAAATTGTAGTGGAGGACACTTGATGTTAATACAGTTTTTTTGAAATATTAATTCATTAATTAAATTTAATTAATTAATTTTATTTAATAAAAAAGTAACTAAAATAAAATTTTTCTTTGTTGACCTAAGTAGGAATTGACTTTAAAATTTTTTTTTTTATATTACTTGTTTTACTTAAATTTCATCAAATATTTAAGTCAAAAAGCCAAAAGACACCGAAACTCCTAACGTTAATTTTGGTTAATTTTTGGTTTAAAGTGGCAAAATAAACAAATTGCTAGTGAATATTTTTATAAAATATTATTGTAGACTGGCATAATACTTAATAAATTATTTCCTTTTGTAATAGAAACGGTTTATATTTGGCAGTATACTTATAGTTTTACACTACTACAAAAAAATATAACTGCAAACAAATTGTAATGTTGACATTGCTCCAACTTGGCACAGGGCGAACTGTGGCGTTTCTTTTGGCAAGGAATTATGGGATGCTTCTTATATACTTATATCTTTTCTCTTCCAATGATGTGTCCTTTCCTTTCCGAAAACAGTAATTTCAGACAATCGTATGCCTCCTGCTGTGAAAGGAGCGATAGATCGAGAGATGTATATAAAGAATGAAAATGACTGTATACAGCGATCGTGCTATATGTAGGTTTAGGAAAACTCAACATTCTTAATGCAAGCATTTTAAACTTTTTTTTTTTTTTTTTTTTTTTTTTTTTTTTTTTTTTTTTTTTGCTAATGCAGCTGGCAAACACTTAGACAGCTGTCTTGGATGCCTTAAGGTAAGCGCTGCACAGACGTTACTCACTTTGCATTACCCAAGGGGCGCGTGTAACTTGAAGATACGGACGCGGAGTAACAATGCCCCCCCCCGCAATGCTCTACGATCCTATTAGACCGGACCTACGGTTTAAAGTGGATTCGAACCACTACAAACACCCATGGCACCGTCGGGACTCGAACACGAAACCTGTGGCACCGAGTGCCAGAGCGCTAGCCACTCGGCCATTCAGGCCCATATTTTAACCATTATAATATAGTTAGTGAGTACCCAATTTGTACTTATTGATTGAATATCTTAGTACCCAATTTAAAGTTATTAATGTGGAACCCAGCTTTTCCTCATCTAAACAAATTGTTTAATTGATGTTGTAAATGAATCCAACAATTTTGAACCGAACTAATTACTTTGAGAATATATTGAATGATTCCGATTAAAGATAAGTATGTAAGTAATTGAGCTTAAAATGCTATAATAAAAAAGAATTTACTAAAGAGTTGCTTAAGATTTTAGTTCATGAAAGTAACCAGCAAGAAGAAAAATCGTTGAAATTTGAAAAAAATTAGTAAGTAAACTGCGGAAAAGAAATCTTCGCTGTTGAAAAGAAAAAGGAGAGATGGTAAGAATAAGAAAAATTAAAATTACAGATGTATATACTGATCTGTTCCGTTTATTATTGACGCAGATGTTCCTAAATTAGAATGGAAGAAGTTTGTCCATAGCTATAACAGCGTGAGTTTATTTTTAAATATGCTTATAAAGCAATTAAACTTCTTAAAATTATGAGAAAGAAAACCTGGCGATGGTATGGATATTTGTTAGTGGTTCGGAGGTCCAATGTAGGTCCCAATCTAATTAGCCTAAGGTGGCAAAAAATGACCTTACAGCGGCACAGCAAACCAAAAAGAAGATTAGTTTACGTCATCGTTTTTTTTCCCAAGCGATACATCTAAATTAGTACAAGAACTAGATGAAAAGACTGAACACATTAAACAAATTTTACTGATTTATGAACATATTAAATAGATTTATGGACACATTATGAATGTTTTAAAATGAGCACAGAATTTTTTTCCGTGACATTACAGAAATACCGACTATACTTGGTTTGATTATTATTTTGATTTACAAAACTTCTTTGAAGGTTGGCTTAATTATTGCCTATCAGATTAAGGAAAAACCTTTACAGAATATAAGGAATCCTTCCTCGATCATTCGTCTAAATGTAATAATTCTGATGCATTACTTGATGAATTAATTACATTCCTATAAAGAATTAAAAGTAGGAAACCGTTAAATGTAATCCTCAGGCTGGAAGAAAAGAAGTTCCAAATTTTAGAAAATGAGGAGAATCTAGAAATATTATACCAGATTCATTGAAAACATATAATTTAATTCCAGAAAACAAATCAATGCTAATTAATTATTATAGGAAGTGATTAAGCCAAAATATCCAACCAACTCTTCAGCAGCATAAAAGTTAAACATTCGCACACTTCGACTATTTTAAACATTTTTTTAATGAATGCAAATTAAAGAAATAAATGTTTCACCATGTACTGTTATTGGAGACAGTCACGCCATTGCTAATGAAGTATTATACATCTTCTAAATTAAAAATAATAATAATAAAATTTGAAAGCTTGCTTCTTAATATCACACTTGTTGATGGCATAGAAAAAGAAACCAAAGTAATAAAAGTTAAAGGTAGATAGCAGAATTGAAGGGCATTCATTTCGAATAGAGGTGTTTGTCTTTCCAAACAGAGAAAGACAATTGAACTTTTCTAATTATTAATTTTTATGAAAAGGGGAGATTGTATTAAATTTTTCGAACAATTGGTATTTCATTAATAATTATAGGTAAAGGTTTGCATTCATTAAGATTCTTTCAAACTTTAGAAGTGGTCAAAGCAAATATTAATGTAAATTCAGTATATTTATGATATGGTGAAGGAAAACATCTTTCAACAGAACTAGAAAGACAGTTACCATATTTTGGTTAATGAGAAGAAGCAATACCTAAGATTCAAAATTACATGAATGCAAGGGTTAATTAATACAAGGATTACATTAATACAAGGGTATAACATCCCCTGGTTGATTGCTACCACATCATACATCACTTGCTAAGAAAGAAGTGGATGAACCTTTAGTTTAATGGTATTATAGAAGAACGGGAAGGCATGTTTTACCTTGGCTTTAATTTCAAAAGGGAACTATACATTTATACATGGATTATCAAAAATAATGTTATTGCAGTTAATGATAACTATACTCCTCCCCTCAATAATGGATGGTTTTCTGGATAAAGAAAAACATACTTCTGGCATGTCTACAATCGACATAAAATCAGAATACCACCAAATTGAGGTTAATTTAGGAGATCCTTAACAGACAGTCTTAATTTGTCTTTTGGGACTTACAGGTATAGTAGAATGCAATTTGGTTGAAAAATGTCACAGCAATTTTTTAGATTTAATAAGACAATTTCCAAAATTCACGGAATGATGTGTTCGTTCTTTTTTGGATGATGTTATCATATTGTGCGAGACTTATGAAGAACAATTATCGGACTTAAAATCCATTTTCAAAAACTGCAAGAATTTAAACTACATGCTAATAGTAAAAAAATACAATTTCACAGATAAATATGTCAAATACCTGAGAAACAATATATATATGAATCTGAGCTAGAAGTTGATCCAGAAAAATTCATTTCAATAATGAAACTGCTGCACAAAAGATTGTTAAAAAGTTCAATCGTTCTTACAAATCTGTCTTGGTATAGGATTTGATATCAATTTATGTCAAGAATTCTCTGAAGTGATTAGACCACAATGAATACAATCTAACTAAGAAAAAGTGTTACTGAAAAATGTGACCAAGAAGAAAAAGATCATTCAAATCATTAAAACAATTTTTGATTAATCTATCTTCTATTCTTCTATCTATCTA
Organism: Caerostris extrusa; assembly: GCA_021605095.1. Classification (NCBI taxonomy): domain Eukaryota; kingdom Metazoa; phylum Arthropoda; class Arachnida; order Araneae; family Araneidae; genus Caerostris; species Caerostris extrusa. The sequence continues at coordinate 75,681 of BPLR01014230.1, forward strand.
TCTATTCTTCAACAGAATGTATCAATTGAATTTTATATGCTTGTATAATTATGATTTGGGAGCTGTACATTTAGAAGGCCCTGGATTATATATATCTGTAATACGCATACTTTCTATATTGTACGTAAGTATATTGGTATATTTTACATATACCTTCTGTAGTACGTCCTATTGAATGTGCTAGTCGATTATTTACTAGTACTAAAAGAAATTATTCTACAACTAAAAAGCACTAGGGGCTTAAAAAATTTCAGGGACACTCAAAAGGCAAGAAATCACTGTGTTATATTTGATCATCAACCTCTAAAATAAATTAGAATGAGAGGTATCACCTACTAGATGAGTATAAAATTACCTACTGGATGAATGGCAAGGTGGGATTTAGAGGTTCAGCCCTACAATTTAAAATAGATGACTTTCTTTATAAAGTCATATTAAAGTCAAAGTTATCTAGATATTTTTAGAAGCATTCATAAGAAATTTTGTAATTTGTAGCATATAAATAGATATATAAACAATTCAAAAGACTTTCGGGATGAGTAGCTGAAAGATAAAAAAAAAAAATAAAAAAAAGAAAAGAAAAAAAGAAGATTATTGATTATTTTGAAAGTACTAAAAAATAAGAACATTTTGCTAAATATGCTGAAAAAGTTACCTCATAAGCAAAGGTGCTTTGTATAGATATTCCTATACTGCCAAATCAGAAGAAGCTCAACTAAGTTGTACAAAAACCAGAGGAAACTCTCGAACAAAATCATGACGGCTCAACAGAAGAACGTTGCAGAATCGATGAAAAACGTAACGGAATAGTAAAGCCGTGCTTTTGTATTGGTATGGGAACATATATTATTTAATATGCTAGAAATTGTATAGAATGTTGTCGCTTGCTACAAACCTTGAAATCAGAAACCCCATCAACTCTTGCAAATGATTTTGTATATTTGATACGATATGAAACTATCGTCATAGATCTTTTTGAATTTTTTCCAACAAAGGGAAGCTAGTAAAAATGGATCTTCATCACAGACTATACCACCAAGTGACAAGATCTATTTGTGTTAGCCAATTCTATTGTTACAGAATGCGCTCTTAACATTAATTGAAGTTTTTAAGAGTTATAGACTAATAGTGATATTAGTCATTAGTGATTACGACTGTGAATGCATTGTTAAAATTTTTTTTTAGTTTTAGAATATAAAACAAGCATTGTCCATAACCCACAGGCCAATCCTGTTGATCGAAATAACAATGAACTTAAACCTCGTTTGTCAGTCAATATTGGTGATGGGTGATCATAACACAAAGAGCGAAAAATTACTATTTATTATATTTGCTTTAAATGACGCAGAATAAAAATAATTGTGTAAATGTAATTAATAATACATACATATATATTATATATAATTTAACAGGACTATCTGCAGTTTAGCTGAAAGTAATGCACTGTCAATGCCATTTCGCATGATTTTCGAAGTGTTGCTGATAATGAGAATGTGTCTCCAGAAAACACTATATAAATAAAGTTTCCACTCTCATGAGGCAATTGAAAAGCCTTATAAAAGAAAACAAGATGGTACAAGCAGCATGTTGATAAGACTTGTAAATCCTCAGTTTAAAACTGGTGACGATGTATGGTTTACCTTACACCCAGTTAGGTTAAGATTAGCAAAAAGCTCAAAATTCATATTCCGGTATGATGGATCATATATTATTATAGTAGATAAAAGCCTCCTGTTTCGGCAATCTAAAGAATATCCTATTTCCCCCATAAGAATTTCTCATATTGAACTTGGTGTCCTACAATAGTTCTTAAACAAGATTGCAATAGTCCTAATTGCACCTACGACAAAGTAGAAAAGCAAGATGATACCCGCAATCCCGGAACCGATTCTCACCCAAAGGTTACCCTTTTTCAAGAACCTAGACGTCGTGTACTCGAGGACAACAAGATGCAAATTGAAATTAACAAATTGTAATTAACTGTTGCATAGGTATATAATTTATAACGGTGCAAATAGTTATATAGTATATATAGTTGTTTTAATCGGATATCATGGAATGCCAGAAGAACTTAATGTCCTCCAATAATGAGAGTTAATCATGTGCCTCCTCTTGTAAAGGTAGCGGAATTAAAATACGATATATATAGTAAAATGAAATAATAACACATTGCAAAAATAAGATTTATAGACCTGATTGCTAATGAAATCAGAATCTAAGGTAGGAATGAAAAAAATCCTTTAATGTAGTATAATGTTTTGGCTTCATATTGTCAAGGCAATAAAGCTACACTATCTGGAAGAAAGTGACGGGACACCCCTCGAAAAGTAGAAAAGTCGACAATACAGCTGACACATGCGCTATAATAGGTATGTGTCAGCCATATCCTATAAATACTCTGTGGAGTCGACTAGAGTTGTTTTTGTCAAGATGCCGCCACGGGAAGAGTTGTCTGAGTTCGAGAAAGGTGTGTTGGTTGGATTGCATTTGCCAAGGTGTCAATTAGGGAGATATCCCGTCTCCGTAACTGCTCAAAATCAACTGTAGCACGTGTTGTGTGTCGCTACAAGACTGAGGAACACTGTCAGAACAAACCCCGAAGTGGACGACCTACAGTTCTCACCAGCAGGGACCGGCGGGTGCTCGGCAGGGAGATTCGAAGTAACCGTCAAACATCCATGGATAACATCGCTAATGAGTTTAGACAAGCCACAGGTGTGGCCGTTTCGACCAAGACTCTTCGTATCGAGGTCCATAAGTTAGGTTACACTGGACGTACGGCGGCCCATAAGCCTTTGATTACGAAAACCAACAAGAAAGCGCACCTTCGATGGGCCAAAGACCACCGTACTTGGACTCTGGATGACAGGAAACGAGTCCTTTGGAGTGACGAGTCACGATTTACCCTTTTCCGTTCCGATGGACGTGTTTGGGTATGGCGTTTACCAGGAGAACGCCTTTTGCCCGAGTGTGTCGTCCCAACTGTAAAGTTTGGTGGAGGAGGATTGATGGTATGAGCCTGTTTCTCCTGGTATGGGGCTGGCCCACTGGTGAAGGTTGATGGTGCGATGAATGCCGATAGATACTGTGATATTCTCGACAATCATGTCCTTCCTACCTTGTGGGCAACGTACGGTATGGATGATTGCTGGTATCAAGACGACAACGCAACATGCCATGTTGCAAGGAGGACTCTTGATTGGTATGTGAACAACAACGTTAAACGCATGGAGTGGCCGGCGCAGAGCCCTGATCTTAACCCAATTGAACATCTTTGGGACGAATTGAGGGCCTGCACCCCACTCCCCCAAAAGCAAGCCTGAACTATGGAACTTCCTGTTAAACATTTGGAAGGAAATTCCTCTTGCCAGTATGACTAATTTAGTGGAAAGCATGCCCAGAAGGGTTGCAGCTGTGATCGCAGCCAAAGGAGGCCCTACCTCCTATTAATTTTAATAAATATGGGTTTATGTCGTTATAGTGTCGTGTCCCGTCACTTTCTTCCACATAGTGTATTTTTACAAGAAATAATCGGGATTTTTTTTTTTTTTTTTTTTTAAATTTAAAATTTAAATTTTTAAATCGAAAAATTCTCTAAATTTAGATTTTTATCAACTTAAAAAAAAAAAATAAGTAATTGTTTGTCTATACTGTGGGCACCTGATGGCCGAGTGTCTGGCACTCGGTACCACAGGTTTCGGGTTCGAGTTCCAGCGGTGCCATGGATGTTTGTAGTGGTTAGAATTCACTTTAAACCGTAAGTCCCGTTCTAACATGATTGTTCAGAAGTAGGGCTGACAAACCCATCCCGCAAAAAAAAAAAAAAAAAAAAAAACACCATCTTCTGTCTCGAAATCTTCCAGTTGGCAAACGACCTTGTCCCACCATGGGTGGCTGTAATGCCAGGGAGTTAGTTACTATATCTATACTGTTTCAGTGAATTCTTATTTAATTTGGTAGTTTAGTAACTTTCCATGCTTTAGAATTCTTATTTTTTTCCAAATTCTTTAGTTTTATATTTAATGAAAAGCATTTGTTATTTTCTGTGGATAATTTGCAAAGGATGTTAGTTGCTCAAATAAACTGTCCTTATAAAAATTATCTTCTTTTTTTATTCATTTTATTGTTTAGTAATTTATTTAGGACTGACTAATGTTTATATTTAAAGAATAACCCTTTCTTTTTGAGAATTGCATTTCTAAATTTGATAAACATTACAATGATTTCATTTTTTATAAAATACAAAAAGGGCAACTCGAAATGTTACGACAATTAATTTCCTTTGATTGTTTTTGTTATGTAAATGTTTTTCTTCTTAAATTATAAAAATTATTAAATTGATAGTTATGTCACCAATATAACTCATTATGTTATCTTATATATCTGATGGCCCTGATGTCAAACTTACTTCTCATCATGTCTTTGATTGCCTAACTGTTGCAGGCACTATACATTGCCATACTAGAACATCCCTCGGAAGAGGATTTATATTCCGAGCTGGCAATTAACATATAGTAGCCAATATTATTCGGGAGCACCACATTATCTGATTTTCTTGCACTCTTCAGGAAATACGACAACAATAACATATATCCGATGAATGTCTTGCCAAAAATTTTTTTTAAATCATACGAAATTTAAGTTTTTGAGGTTGGTAAATTTATCATATTTATAAATAGATTTACTTCCAATATCTTTAAAAACCCAACTCATATCACAGTGTTAACGCAGCTATCATGCCGAAGCGCTCAAATTGGAACCCGAGGCAGCTGCTGTTTGTTGAGACTTGATTGATAATGGTAGAGACAATGTATAAATATGTTTTTATCGATAATCAGGCTGTCTGATGGATGTTTCCTGGGTTTTCTTCCATATGGCACGCAAATATGGGGTAGACAGTCTTTCCAGATCATCGAATACTCTTACGTAATTTCTGCATTTTAAGCATAACTGCTTGGTAGCAATTGATCCAAGCAATAGAAATTAATTTCATCACATTTTATTACAAAGCTCCATATCTGAATGATAATGGACCGGTCTAATTACATACTGTGAATATCATTATGCCTTTATAAAATATAGATCTTAGAGGATTACCATTATTAAAGAGGATTACCTTTTAAAATATATCTTCACATCTTAGAGGATTACCTTTATTTAACATTATAGTATATTTATGGAACACGAAATTTATCAAATTAAATTGACAGGTCAATTCAGATAAATTTACAATTAAATAATATCGTATATTTTCAATATGAGGTTCCACATCTGGACATATGTGCACTTATTCCTTCAATTACATTTTAATGTCACATAGGTTTCTTGAATATGAATCTCCGTGATTGAAAATCCATGAAATCTGTTTGTTCAGTTATTACTATCGTGTGTATGTGTACGTATAAGCAAAAGAATAAATTAAGAAAAATAATAATTTAACAAAATAAAACCAAACAAATATGTAATAAACATTAGCTATTAACACTTAAAAACGGAATAATAAATATTAGCTACTAATTCTCTAAGTAGCAAAAAAAAATTTGGCATGGAATATTTAGTACTCATATCAATTAATTTCATCAACAACACATTAAAAAAATAGGAAGAGATGAGATGTTTCCACAATTAAATAAATAGAGTAAGAAAAGAAATTCCATGTCAAAAAGTGCTGAAGGAATACTTATTGGAAAGTTATAAGTTCTATTGAATAACTTACAAGCCAGCATCCAGCATCAGAATCAGTATCATCTATATTAATCCAGAACGGAAATGAACAACAGATTCGAAAGAAATAGAATAACTTGAATTCAATACAAATTCTATGCTTAAATATAATAAGATTGACTACGTTAAGTTTATAAAAATGCCCCTTTTTCCTCTGCATACCGAATTATTACCTTATCCATAAAAAGTAGGATAGTTGTAGTCGAGCTATGCCTTTTACAAGTTGAATTCGAAAGCACCCGCCAATTGTCGTGCCGTTTCAATTTCATTGACAAGAAAATTTCATCTTTGAAATCTTCCATTCTAATACTCTATAAAGTGTTGCAACATGCTATTGGTAACGTTATACAGTAATTGGCTCATGTTAATAATTATTAGTATTGAAAATATTTCAGATTTACTTAGATTACCTACAAACAGAATTTTTAAACTAGTTTTTAAGAAAAAATTAGTTGCAATGATCAAATTTACTTATCGTGTTTACAATGGTTACAAATCCACATTTAAATTAAATGAGGTCAAAAGAGAGATAAATATTAACAAGTAATATAAAAAAAAAAAAAAATTTTAAAAATCAATTCCTATTTTTTTTTTTTTCAATCTATTGCAGAAAGTCCTTTATAAATAATTTTCATTCATTTTTTTAAGTTTATCTGGCGCCATCTATTGGTAGATATATGCAACTTAAATATAAAAAAATTAAAATTAATTACTGAATTTATTTGAAAAAAACTGTATTAACATCAAGTGTTAGCCACCACAAGCTCAAAAAATGTATTTGAACTTGAGTGGATGAATAAAAAGTATTTTATTAACGATTGAAAATGTGAACAAGATATGTATGTAGAGAGAGCGTGAGCTAATAGAAGGAATTGAAAAATAACATTATTTATATGAAGTAAAAGTAATTTACAAAATTTAAAAATAAACAATAACGGAAAATATAAGTTTTTATGTTTTCTATTAAACAATTTCTAACTGGGGATGTATATGTCGACAAGAGCGGCTTCAACAAGTCTTCATAAAGTAAGAACGGGAAGGTTCGCTAACTTTCAATATTTGGCGTTTTATATAAACTAGCAACTCTCAGATTTCATGACAGTTTCCTTTGTTGCATCGCTAATATGGAAGAATGTAGTCTCTTCTATGTATGTATTCCTTTGATTCAGGGTTGTAGTTTCTTCCATGTGCATATTCCTTTGTTTCATGGTAGTAGTCTCTTCCATGTATGCATTCCTTTGTTTCACGGCAATAGTCTCTACCATGTATGTATTTTGTATCATGATAGTAGTCTCTTCCATGTATGCATTCCTTTTTGTTTCACGGCAATAGTCTCTACCATGTATGTATTTTGTATCATGGTAGTAGTCTCTTTGATGTATGTTTCATGGTAGTAGTCTCTTCCATGTACATATTCCTTTTGTTTCATGGTTGTAGTCTCTTCCATATACACTTAAGAGCCAAAACATTATGACCACCCCTACATTTTGCAATGAACTCGCCTGGATGTCGTGGAAGGCACGTGATCAGGTGGAAGTGGTATTTAACTGGTATTAAGTGGTGGTATTGATCCATGCCAAGGCGGGTTGAAGCTGCGTTGCGCTCAAAAGGTGGGACAACTCGTTATTGGCAGGTGGTCATAATGTTTTGGCTCTTGAATGTATGTATTCCTTTGATTCATGGTTGCAGTCTCTTTCATGTATGTATTCCTTTGTTTCATGGTTGCAGTCTCTTCCATGTACATATTCCTTTTGTTTATGGTTGTAGTCTTTTCCATGTACATATTCCTTTGTTTCACGGTCGTAGTCTTTTCCATGTACATATTCCTTGTTTCACGGTCGTAGTCTTTTCCATGTACATATTCCTTTGTTTCATGGTAATAGTCTCTTCCATGCACAGATTCCTTTGTTTCACGGTCGTAGTCTCTTCCATGTATATATTCCTTTGTTTCATGGTAATAGTCTCTTCCATGCACAGATTCCTTTGTTTCACGGTAGTAGTCTCTTCCATATACGTATCCCTTTGTTTCATGGTAGTAGTCTCTTCCATGTATGCATTCCTTTGTTTCATGGTAGTAATCTCTTCCATGTACATATTCCTTTTGCATGGTCGTAGCCTTTTCCATGTACATATTCCTTTGTTTCATGGTAGTAGTGTCTTCCACGTACATATTCCTTTGTTTCATACTTGTATCTTCTTCTCTTTATTTGCCATGCAATTCTCAAGCAATCTGCCATTTTAAAACTTCTATTTTACAGTTAAACTTTTACTTTTATTCATTTATCTGACGACGTAGGTTAGTGAGTGTTACACTGGCATATAGAGTTATCTTTTAAAGGTCAGATTTGAAAAGCCATCGAAAGTCAAATTTTGATAATTACGTTAACTTTACTTGAATGGCCTAATGGCAGAGTAACTAGTGCTCTGGAGCTCGGTGCCATAGATTTCGGATTCGAGTCCCGGCGGTGTCATGCACGCTTGTAATGGTTCGGAATCCGCTTTAAACCGTAGGTCCCGGTCCAATATGTCCGTAGAGAGTGGGATTTAGGGACTGACAACCCTACCTCTTAAAAATCAGAGTGACGGAGTTCAGTCAGACTTCTACCTACGAGTGCAACAGATCACAACAGAAGCTGACCCCCCCCTCCTTTCCCTCGTTCCAAGAGACCACATGGGTTCTTGGACTTGGTCTAGATGTTGCTGTCTACCAAATGGGATAAGAAGCAACAACAACTTTACTTGAAGACGTAATGCTTTTAATTCAGTGTTAAATTGCATAAATTAGTTTTGTTTATATTAGTAAGACACAATTATCTTTTTCTTTTTTCATAACAATGCTATCAATCCCTCATTTTACATTAAAACCTAAAATATCTCTTGTAAAAATAAATAATCTTACACCACTTTCAAATAAAATAGCGCGTGTATTAATGTATGCGTGTATAATCTTTCCATTATACTATAGATTACTAATTTGTAATACCTAACATTTATAACAACAAAATAGTCTCCAGTTTAGTCAGATACTTTCGACACTTGACAATCGCAAAAACAAATTTGCATTTTTTTTTGGGGGGTTGTTCTTTTCCTCATTTCTCAAAAAAAAAAACTCGTCTTAGACACATATTTAAACACACAGAACAGTATTTTGTACGTAAAAGATGAAGGAAGATACTAACGCAATAATGAACAGAGTGCATACAGAATGGAATCAAGCAAATAAAGATTTTATTGTAAGAGTAGCATTGGTAAGATTGGTACATATACTTCTTTTTGATTACATTGCTCACGCCGAACTGCTCTCGTTTTGCATGCCGTCTCGTCACTTGCAATGCTTTGTCTCTAATATTTGTATGTAGATACCTTTCTACTGAATTAGATGCTCATTTTACTAATCGAAACAAGGTTTTTTTACAGATTCATCATTAGCATCATAAGATTTACATGCCAGTTTAAATCACTTTTGATGTATAGGATGTGGTTTTGTGAAGAGTCCCCAAATCGTGTTATTAGGTTAGAAATCTGACAAATGATAATGAGGATAGATATGATAAACTGTAGGCGGAAACTCCCTCTGTTTGGCTCGTGGAGTACAGTGAGAATGCAAATGCCACTTCTGGGTGGTCTTCTCTTCAAATTGCAGTGTAACAGATCCCCGTGGTGCATCATGGATAACGTTAAACATGCTTAATAATCCTGGGTAACGCTACTCATATCGGTTGTTCCAGCGGTTAATTCTCCCAAGTCAATATGCCCGATGTTTTAAAGCAATAATAAATAATAAATTCAGTCAATGAATTTTTCTTTTTCTGCATTTATGATGAAAAAATTGTATTCAATTTTGTCCTTCAGGCGGACATTCTCTCCAAATTTGATTTAATAAAATAAAATAATATAAAATGTGATAATGAAAGTAATTTATTTGATATGCTGTGATTAAAAAAATTTTTCTCTGTACTGAAAAATTTAATTTAATAACTAACTAACTCCCAGTACTACATGGATCATGTTGGACCATGGCCTCACTAACAATATGACTCCAAAGTTGTCTGTCTCGAGCTTTGGTTTTCCAATTTGCGATCTTTAGGTTCTTCGGGTCCTATTCTACTTCATAAATCCATCTCTTTTTTTTTTTGGCCCTGCCACTTTCCCTTGGAAAATCTTTGTGCCTCTGCTATCGTCCATTCTCTCTATGTGTCCTAGACGTTGAATTCTCTTTAACGTTATACAATTTATGATATCCTTTTCTCCAAACAGTTTTGTACTGTCATGATTCTAACGCTTCGTCTAGTTAGTGATTTCTTAACACTGCGTTGTTACTAGGATGGGTTGTTGGTCCAATTTGTGATCTTTTGGTTCTTCGATTCCATCAATCAATCTCTTTTTCTTTGACCTTGGCACTTTCTTGTGGAAAATCTTTGTGCCTCTGCTCTATCGTCCATTCTCTCTGTGTCCTAGCCATTGAAATCCCTTTGACGTTACATAATTTATATCCTTTCCTCCAAACAATTTTGTACTTTCATGGTTGAAACGCTTCGTCTAGTTAGTGGTTTCTTAACAATGAACAATGTTTTTTTACAAGGTTGGGTTGTTAGGCCAGCCCCCGACCACCGAGAAGAATATCCCAGGGTATACAACTAAATCTAACCCCAAGGTATATGGGGACCAGGACACTGGGTTGACATTTTAATAGTCTTTCACGACAACGATCTTTCACGATGGACAACATTTCCTACCCCCCAGTCGCCACACGGGCATTAATTTAATAAATGCTTGAAATACATTAAAATTGTGTGAATTGTACAACCAGAAATACCCAGACCTAGTTGAAAACAGAATCATAGTTATTTATCTGTAAACTGATTTATTTCAAAGCATATAATAATCAAAAAAAAATCATATGTCATTCAGATTGTATTTAAACAAATCCAGGTAACAGCAATGTTAGGATTTGTGATTTATTCTTTTCAAAAAAAAAAATAATAATAATAAATTAAAAATAATAAAAAAAAATTACTGCCTATGTAATACCAACGCAATTAGTACCAATAAAACTAATTATGTAGTATTTTTAATAATGTCTCATTTTATTTTCGGAGAAAAATTTTAAAGAAAATATTATGTTAGAAAATATAAATGTATACAGAAAGAAAATATAAATGTAAAACTTCAAAAATAAAATATATAAAAATCAAAAATGAATCTGAACATCCTGAGTTGGAACAAAAACAAAGGCCTGAATGAAACAACAAAAGAAAAACAAAGATAAACATATGCATGAAAAGTAAGTTCTTTACGCAATAAAGAATTTTATTTTAGTTCTCACTATTTTTTTCTTTCAGATTTTTTTTTAAGGTTAAATATAATTACAGCAGACTTAATTTGATTAGAAAAAAAATTTTTATACTTCATTTTCATTTATAACATTTTTAATCCCATATGAACATAAAAGTAAGGAATATATTTTATTTATGTACATCAATCTAAAGGGTAAATGTAAAAGGAAGTTAATCACGGGTTTTATTATGTAAAAATTTAATTTTTCTATCGCACTCTTTTCGAGAACTGTGTATCGTAGAAGTATTGTATATATATATATATATATATAAAGGAAAATAAGATGACTGATCATATATGGGGCTTAATAGCCGAATGACTAGCGCTCTAGAGCTCGGTGTCACGGCTTTCGGGTTCGAGTCCCTGAGGTGAAATGGATGTTTGTAGTGGTTCGAATCCACTTTAAACCGTAGGTCCCGGTCTTATATGTCTGTTGGGCGTAAAGCTGATTACCCTACCTCGTAAAGGAAATACATCGGAATCGGAATGTTTCGGAATCTGCCAGTAGGCAGACGGCCTTGACACACCATGGGGCTGTTGTGTCACTGAATGAATGATGATGACATGTCTAAAAATTAAAATCCAGAACCCTGAAAAATCGATATAAATACTTTATTTAATGAAATACACTCAAGAGCCAAAACATTACGACCACCCCTACATTTTAGAATGAGCTCGCCTGGATGACGTGGAAGGCACGTGATCAGGTGGAAGTGGTATTTAATTGGTATTAAGTGGTGGTATTAATCCATGCCAAGGCGGGTTGAAGCTGTGTTGCGCGCCAAAGGTGGGCCAACTCGTTATTGACAGGTGGTCATAATGTTTTGGTTCTTGAGTGTACATATTAATACTAAATTGCCAAAAAATAAATAAATATTAATGTTCCAGCGTAGCTGTTACAACTCTGAAGTTTTAATTAATAAAGGAACCTCAAATGTAATAAAGGAACTTCAAATGTAAAACAAATTGTTTGAAAAAACATCTGTGAAAACTAAAAGTGTATTATATATTATCATCATCATCATTGGCTCAACAGCCCAGTGTGGCCAAGGCCGTCTACCTACTGGTAGATTTCGAGACGAGAGATGCTTTTCTTTTACGGGGTAGGGTTGTCAGATCTACGCCCAACGCTCAACAGTCATATAAGACCGGGACCTACGGCTTAAAGTGGATTTCTAACGACTACAAACATCCATAACCCCACCGGGACTCGAACCCGAAAACTGTGGTACCGAGCGCCACAGTACTATATGTTACAGCTTTAAAAAAGTGATTTATATCAAAATTTGTTTATAAAAAAGGATCTTATGTACAACATAGTTAATTAATACGAAATGGATTATCGATGTAAATAACTAATATTACATAAAAACATATCTTATTCCTTTATTTTACATTTTTCTATCCAGAATTCAATAGAAAGAAACCTATTGAAGTTAGTTAGTTAGTATTGTCAGTAGTATTTATTGATTATAAAATATCACGGAGAAGAGACACTTTAAAAAAAAAAAAAAAAAAAAAATTCCAATTACAAAAAAAAATTATTTGCCCTCTTTTAGCAATCAATTCTATATTATCGGTATATCGGTAACAAATTTCTTGTTAAGATAGATAATTGTCCCAGTGAGAAGCGCCAAAACTATTTCTAATTTCGATAAACTTAAATATTTACAAAACAGTACAATCAGAAGAATCCGCAATGTTCCCTGGTTCATATGAAACGGGGAGAAAAAAAAAAAAAACTGTAGACCTGCATGATAAAACCACGATACAAGTCTATCGACAAAAAATTAATTATTAAGGCAAATAATTATCTCAGTGAGAGGCGTCACAGCTATTTATAATTTGGATAACTCCAAAGTTTATAAAATAATACAATAAGAAGAACGTGCAAAATTTACTGGTTCCTCAGAAAATGTAAAAAAATATGTAGTTTTTGCATGATAAAACCCCGAAACAAGTCTATCGACAAAAAAAATACTTATTAAGGTAAATAATTATCCCAGTGAGAGGCGCCACAACTATTTATAATTTGGATAACTCCAAAGTTTACAAAAAATACAATAAGAAGAACGTGCAAAATTTACTGGTTCCTTCAGGAAATTTAAAAAAAAAAATATGTAGTTTTTGCATGATAAAACCCCGAAACCAGTCTATCGACAAAAAATTACTTATTAAGGCAAATACACTCATGTCCATTAATTATAAAATTCAGAATCAAACAGAAAAGAACTCAAAAACTGGTTAAAAAATTTTACCTGTAGAATTATAAAACCGAAACATTTTAAGAAGAAAAAATTACTTAAATCAATTATCCCAGTGAGAGGCGCCACAACTATTTATAATTTGGATACTCCAAAAATTTATAAAATAATACAATAAGAAGAATGGTGGCAAAAAGTTTACTGGTTCATACAGAAAATTTAAAAAAAATAAGTTTTTCATGATAAAACTGAAACAAGTCTATCGACAAAAAATGCTTTTTACGTGGTAAATAATTACCCAGTGTGGACGAACACAGCTATTTATAATTTTGATAACTCCAAAGTTTATAAAATAATACAATAAGAAGAATGTGAAAAATTTACTGGTTCCCCCGAAAATTTAAAAAAATATGTAGTTTTGCATGATAAAACCAAAAGAAACAAGTGTATCGACAAATCAGACTATTAAGGTCAAATAATTATCCCCAGTGAGATGCGCCACAACTATTTATAATTTGGATAACTCCAAAGTTTATAAAATAATACAATAAGAAGAATGTGCAAAATTTACTGGAGTCACGATGACAGGCCACATTATGGATGTCACCACAACAGTGTACGTTGGTTCCTTAGAAAATTTAAAAAAATATGTAGTTTTTGCATGATAAAACCCCGGAAACATGTTTTCTATCGACAAAATATTACTTCTTAAAAGGTAAATAATTATCCCAGTGAGAGGCGCCACAACTATTTATAATTTGGATAACTCAAAGTTAATAAAATAATATAATAAGAAGAATGTGCAAAAATTTACTGGTTCCTCAGAAAATTAAAAAAAAAAAATATGTAGTTTTTGCATGATAAACCCGGAAACAAGTCTATCGACAAAAAAAAATACTTATTAAGGTAAATAATTATCCCAGTGAGAGGCGCCACAACTATTTATAATTTGGATAACTCCAAAGTTTATAAAAATAATACAATAAGAAGAATGTGCAAAATTTACTGGTTCCTCAGAAAATTAAAAAAATATGTAGTTTTTGCATGATAAAACCCCGAAACAAGTCTATCGACAAAAAATACTTCTTAAGGTAAATAATTATACCAGTGAGAGGCGCCACAACTATTTATAATTTGGATAACTCCAAAGTTTATAAAATAATACAATAAGAAGAATGTGCAAAATTTACTGGTTCCTCAGAAAATTTAAAAAAAATATGTAGTTTTTGCATGATAAAACCCCGAAACAAGTCTATCGACAAAAAAAAAATACTTATTAAGGTAAATAATTATCCCAGTGAGAGGCGCCACAACTATTTATAATTTGGATAACTCCAAAGTTTATAAAATAATACAATAAGAAGAATGTGCAAAAATTTACTGGTTCCTCAGAAAATTTAAAAAAAATATGTAGTTTTTGCATGATAAAACCCCGAAACAAGTGTATCGACAAAAAATTACTTCTTAAGGTAAATAATTATCCCAGTGAGAGGCGCCACAACTATTTATAATTTGATAACTCCAAAGTTTATAAAATAATACAATAAGAAGAATGTGCAAAATTTACTGGTTCCTAGAAAATTTAAAAAAATATGTAGTTTTTGCATGATAAAACCCCGAAACAAGTGTATCGACAAAAAAAAAATACTTATTTTAAGGTAAATAATTATCCCAGTGAAAGGCGCCACAACTATTTATAATTTGGATAATTCCAAATCACACAAAATAGATAAGAACAATAAAAATTTACTGTAGAATTATCACAGAACATTTGAAAAAATATGCAATTTTACAGGAAACCACCAGAAGCGCGGATAGTACGTCACAATGACGAAGTGTAAATAGGGTATAAGTGGAATGGTGGCAAAGAAGTAAAACTGTTCACACGCGCTTTAAAAATTTCAGTGTAATAACTGCAAGTTATGGCACAAAAAGCATTTGGATGTTTTTACGTGGAAAATTATCGAACGACTGGAATGTGGACGTATCCAGCTGGAAGTATCCGTGGAACTTGGAATTGCCCAGAGTGTCATCTCCAGACTTTGGCAACGATTCCAAGATGATGGTAAAGTGGTAGATGTTACAGCACAGGTCGCCCCGAGTTACAATGCCGAATGAGGACCGGTTATTTAGCAGTTACTGCCAAAAAAAACAGACAGAGCACAGCATCAGACCTGTCTCGTCAGCTTCTTCAGCTACCGGTACGAAAGTTTCAAGGCAGACCGTGATAAAGACGCAAGGGCACAAAAAAAAATTGGTCTAGGAAAATATGCTCGTAGCCTGTCAGATGTGGTCCACTCACCGCAACTTGCTGTCGCCTTTACCTGGAGTAAAATATTGTGGATACCGCAAAGAAGAATGTTTTCCGACGAGTCCAGGTTAAATTTAGTCTGATTCTCGCCGGACTTTCATAAAAAATAGGTAGTTACCACCAAGAGAAAACCATTCAACGAACCGTTACGGTGGTGCAGGAGCTCGTTTGGGGAAGAATTATTCTTGGTTCCAGAACTGACTGCATCTTCAGAGTGTAACGATAATCTATCGGGATGTCATTCTGGAAAACATGTACGTTTGTGATCGGGGGCCATGGGTGCTGAAAAATTTCTGTTTACGGATGACAACGCCCGTCCTCAACGTGCAAACATTGTAGGCGAATGCCTTCAAAGGATATCATACGTATGGATTGGCCAGCATATTCACCGAACATGAATAAAAACATCATGTGTGGAATATGCTTGGCATGACGAAAAACCCCGTCAAGTCTATCCTGTTAAAAAAAACTTTTAAGGGCATTGCTTGATGAGTGATGTAATATTCCCCAAGATCTGATTATAATTTGGATAACTCCAAAGTTTATAAAATAATACAAGAAGAATGTGCAAAATTTACTGGTTCCTCAGAAAATTTAAAAAAAATATGTAGTTTTTGCATGATAAAACCCCGAAACAAGTCTATCGACAAAAAAATACTTATTAAGGTAAATAATTATCCCAGTGAGAGGCGCCACAACTATTTATAATTTGGATAACTCCAAAGTTTACAAAATAATACAATAAGAAGAACGTGCAAAATTTACTGGTTCCTTAGAAATTTAAAAAAAAATATGTAGTTTTTGCATGATAAAACCCCGAAACAAGTCTATCGACAAAAGTTACTTATTAAGGTAAATAATTATCCTAGTGAGAGGCGCCAGAACTATTTATAATTTGGATAACTCCAAAGTTTATAAAATAATACAATAAGAAGAACGTGCAAAATTTACTGGTTCCTTAGAAAATTTAAAAAAATATGTAGTTTTTGCATGATAAAACCCCGAAACAAGTCTATCGACAAAAAATACTTATTAAGGTAAATAATTATCCCAGTGAGAGGCGCCACAACTATTTATAATTTGGATAACTTCAAAGTTTATAAAATAATACAATAAGAATGTGAAAAATTTACTGGTTCCTCAGAAAATTAAAAAAAAATATGTAGTTTTTGCATGATAAAACCCCGAAACAAGTCTATCGACAAAAAAAATACTTTTAAGGTAAATAATTATCCCAGTGAGAGGCGCCAGACAACGATATTTATAATTTGGATAGCACAGGTCGCAAAGTTTAGCGCCGAAAATAATACAATAAGAACAACGAGCACAAAATTTACTGGTTCCTCAGAAAATGTAAAAAAATATGTAGTTTTTGCATGATAAAACTGTCGCCGAAACAAGTCTAATCGATAAAAAACACCTCAACAGTAAATCTTATGTGAGTGTTTTCCGACAACTATTTATAAGGATAAGTTTACCAAAGTAATACAATCAAAGAACACCGTTACGGTGCAGGAAGGCTTGGTTCCAGAAAATTCAGAAAAAATATGTAGTTTTTGACAGATAAAACCCTCGAAACAAGTCTATCGAAAAAAAATACTTTTTTAAGGTAAATAATTATCCCAGTGAGAAGCGCCACAACTATTTATAATTTGGATAACTCAAAGTTTACAAAATAATACAATAAGAAGAACGTGCAAAATTTACTGGTTCCTCAGAAAATTTAAAAAAATATGTATAGTTTTTGCATGATAAAACCCGAAACAAGTGTATCGACAAGAAATTACTTATTAAGGTAAATAATTATCCCAGTGAGAGGCGCCACAACTATTTCTACTTTCGATAACTTCAGTTTACAAAATAATAAAATAAGAAGAACCTGCAAAATTCCCTGGTTCCTCAGAAAGTAAAAAAAAAATGTAGTTTTTGCATGATAAAACCCCGAAACCAGTCTATCGAAAAAATCACTTGTTAAGGCAAATACACTCATGTCCATAAATCAAGGATAATTCAGAATCACACAGAAATAGAACGCTAAAATAAAAATTTCACCTGTTGAATTATCACACACATTTTGAAGAAGAATATGCAAATTACAGGAAACCACCAGATGGCGTGGATAGTACGTCACAATGACGAGAGTGTAAGAGAGGGTATATAAGGAATGGTGGCAAAGAAGTAAAACTGTTCACACGCGCTTTAAAAGCCTTTCAGTGTAATAACTGCATAGTTATGGCACAAAGAAAGCATTTGAATGATTTTTACGTGGTAGAATTATCGAACGACTGGAAGGTGGACGTACCCAGCTGGAAGTATCCGAGAAACTTGGAATCGCCCAGAGTGTCATCTCAGACTTTGGCAACGATTCCAAGATGATGGTAATGTGAGTAGATGTTACAGCACAGGTCGCCCCGAGTTACAGCGCCGAATGGGACCGGTATTTAGCAGTTACTGCCAAAAAGAAACAGACGGAGCAAAGCATCAGACCTGTCTCGTCAGCTCTCTTCAGCTGCCGGTACGACAGTTTCAAGGCAGACCGTGTACAGACGCTTAGGGCACATTGGTCTATATGCTCGTAGTCCTGTCAGATGTGTTCCACTTACCGCAACTTGCTGTCGCCTGCGATTAACCTGGAGTAGAGAGCATGCATTGTGGATACCGCAACAGTGGTCTTGTGTGATGTTTTCCGACGAGTCCAGGTTAAGTTTGCAGTCTGATTCTCGCCGGACTTTCATATGGAGAGCGGCAGGTACCCGTTACCACCAAGAGAACACCATTCAACGACACCGTTACGGTGGTGCAGGATGGCTCGTTTGGGGAGGAATTATTTTTGTTCCAGAACTGACCTGCGTCTTCAGAGTGTAACGATGACAGGCCACATCTATCGGGATGTCATTCTGGAACATCATGTACGTTTGTTTCGGGGCGCCATGGGTGCTGAATTTCTGTTTATGGATGACAACGCCCGTCCTCAACGTGCAAACATTGTAGACGAATGCCTTCAATTGAGGATATCACCATATGGATTGGCCAGCATACTCACCGGACATGAATACAAAACATCATGTGTGGGATATGCTTGGCCGACGAATTGCAGCCCGTCAACCCCCTCCCACCTGTCAACCGGAATTTCGGAGGGCATTGCTTGATGAGTGATGTAATATTCCCCCAAGATCAGATTGATAATTTGGATAACTCCAAAGTTTATAAAATAATAGAATAAGAAGAACGTGGAAAATTTACTGGTTCCTCAGAAAATTTAAAAAATATGTAGTTTTTGCATGATAAAACCCCGAAACAAGTTTATCGACAAAAAGTTACTTATTAAGGTAAATAATTATCCCAGTGAGAGGCCACAACTATTTATAATTTGGATAACTAAAAAGTTTATAAAATAATACAATAAGAAGAACCTGCAAAAATTTACTGGTTCCTCAGAAAATTAAAAAAAATGAAGTTTTTGCATGATAAAACCCCGAAACAAGTCTATCGACAAAAAGTTACTTATTAAGGTAAATAATTATCCCAGTGAGAGGCGCTACAACTATTTATAATTTGGATAACTCCAAAGTTTATAAAATAATACAATAAGAAGAATGTGCAAAATTTACTGGTTCCTCAGAAAATTTAAAAAAATATGTAGTTTTTGCATGATAAAACCCCGAAACAAGTGTATCGACAAAAAAATTACTTCTTAAGGTAAATAATTATCCCAGTGAGAGGTGCAACAACTATTTCTACTTTCGATAACTTCAAAGTTTACAAAATAATACAATAAGAAGAACATGCAAATTTTACTTGTTCCTGAGAAAATTTATAAAAAATATGTAGTTTTTTTGCATGATAAAACCCGAAACAAGTCTATTGACAATAATAGGGCCGATAATTGCACCAGTGAGAGGAGTTGCAACTAATTCTAATTTCGATATGTTTGAAAGTTTGCAAAATTATACAATCTGAAAATCTGCAATATTCCCTGACTCATCAGAAAAAAAAGAAGAAAAAAATTTAGACTTGCATATGAAAATCCCGAAACAAGTCTATCGAGAACAAATTGCTTATTAAGACAGAAAATTGTCCCAGTGAGCGGCGCCACAAGTTATCTCTAATTTCGATAAACTTAAAAGTTTACAAAATAATAGAAAAATCTGCAATGTCCCCTGGTTCATCAGAAAAGGAAAAAAAAAAAAATTAAAAAAAAAAAAATGTAGACTAGCATGCTATCTATCGACAACAAATGTCGATAGATCTATCTAGTCTATCGACAACAAATGGCTTATTAAGGCAAATAGTTAGACTTGCATTCAATAGACATACAGTAGACTTGCATTCAGTAGACATACAGTAGACTTGCGCGTTAAAACCCTGAACCATGTCTTGGAAAACCTTCATGAATCCTTGATAAATATCAATAACACGAAGCTCTCCGGGATGAACCAGATTACGACCCCAGAGACCCCGCCAACAAGAAAGAACCCCGGACTCTGCTTCGTAGAAAATGACTATAAACTTTATTATTCCGCGATCTTCCTAAATTCGCATCTTTAATGCATAACCTTTAGATAAAAAAAAAAAGTCTTTTATTCCTTCTTTAATGGCGCAATAAAGTCTATTATGTGGGGAAAAAATCTTTACACAGGAGATCAAAAGCCCTAGGTTAGCTCTCCTAGAAAGCAACCCATTGCTCTGTCTCTCCCTGAAGAACGAAGGAATTTATTACTTAGAGGCATGTAAAAAAAAAAAAAAAAAAGTAACTTTAAAGAAATTAAGATATGATATATGGTTCAGTTTTGCAGGATATTGTGGTAAGAGCATCATATATTTCATTAATGGATCAAATGTTTTAAAGTGAGATATAATCTATATCACGCATAACCACTTTTAATGTTATACTATACAAAATTTCGAATGCTTGCTTTAACCAAACTTTGCTTACAAGATTAGTATCTTATATACAATGAAATTTATATTTATAAAAAAAAAATGAACTCAATTTTATTTTTTAATTTTAATTTTATAAATAAAAATTTAAAAGAAGAAGGAAGAAAAAAAAAAAAAATCCCGGCGTACAAAGCTGGTGAGCATTAGGGCTGAGGTTCAGTTCACTTTGTTGTAGAGATGTTTTAAAAACGTGGACATTCGATGGCGTTTATGATGTTCAGAACCTTGCCTCATTAATCGGACTACCTGATGGGAGATTTCCAGGTTCTTTTCCATACGATACACAAATGCGGGGTAGCTCCCCTAAGAGCCTTCCTTGAAGGTAGTGTCCTCCTTCTTCAGCGACACAGAGCAGAAGTCAGATTTCTACCTACAGGTGCTTCATTACAGCAGAAACTATCCATTTCCCTCCATCCATGAGTAGATACTCATGGGATGTCCGTCCCGCACTGCAGGACACTGAAGATTAGACACAACACAAAAAGAAAAATTTGATTTTAACTAAAAATTATCAGAAATTCAGCATAAACTTTTTAGTTAAAAATTAAGCTTTCAAAAGAAAGAAAATATAATACATTTAATGCATAAAACAAAACAGACGTGACACATAATTATATTTGCATTTTTTTAACGTGATATGATAATGATTTGAAGAAAATCATGAGAAGTGATTCAAAAAGGACAACATAACGATAAACATGGCGATGGATTTAATGTGAGTTTCCACTGAATATTAAAGTTTCACTTTTGTAACATAGAATACCAGCCAATTGGAAGCCTCAGAACCAGGAGACCTGACTTCCGATTGGACGGCGCTGTGTGCCGTGAGATTATAATATCTTTATGGTGTATTCAAACGTTTCAAATGCTGGAGGTTTGGCTTGTCGCTCTATGGTCCTTTTTTGTACACTTTAGGCTAATTAGGACCTACAGTTTATTGTGGATTCCGAACCACTCACAAACGTCCATGTCACTGCAAAGATTCGAAACTGAAGCCTGTGGTTACCAAAGGCTAGAGCTCTAGCCGATTGACCATCAGGCAGCTCAACTTAATGATGAGCGCAAACACCCGAAGAGGTCGCGTTCATAGGACATAGTACAACCTACTAGTTGTTGACCGTAGAGTTGCTCATTCCAAATTGAGGTATCATCAAAGAGTATAACCTCATATAAACAATAAGAATCATGAGTTTGAATCTAAATCAAGTGGACACGATAGCATCATCATATGCAGGAATAGGCCTGATAAATCCGTAATCTGGAAACCACGCATTGCTCAAACCACTCACAAACAGCCATGCCATCGCTAGGATTCGAATCTGAAGTTTGTGGTACCAAAGCCAGAGAGCTAGCCAATTGGCTATCAGGCCGCCAAATGCCGGAGAAGGTAAGTTTTGAAATTATTGATGGCACTCTACATATTGACATCTTAAGAAGAAATTTAAAATCAATAGCCAAAATTCGATTTTTACCCTGTAAGACCCTGAAAAAACTGTATTTATGAACAGAATTTTTACCCTGTTACCCTGAAATAAAGTCCAATATTTATTATACCTATTAAAATATATTGGAATTTTTTCATTATTAAATTTTTTAACTTCAAACTTTAAAAAAAAAAAACTTTTTTTCACAAATAACTATCGAAAAAATGAAATAATTATCCTTCATCTTTTAATTGCTGAATAATATTTTTTAAATTTAATTGCTTACCGGTGATTATAAAAATTGATTGATATACAATTTCAATTACTTTTTATTAAAATAAAATAGTTTCTTTTTATTAGGGTTTTTTTTTTCTTTCAAACACTTAGGCAGCTTGGTCTTGGATGCCTTAAGGCAAGCGCTGCACGGACGTTACTCACTTTGCATTACCCAGGGGCGCGTGTAACTTGAAGATAAGCCACGCACGCGGAGTAACAATGCCCCCTGCAATGCATTTATTGGGACCGGAACCTACGGTTTAAAGTGGATTCCGAACCACTACAAACATCCATGGCACCGCCGGGACTCGAACCCGAAACCTGTGGTACCGAGCGCCAGAGCTCTAGCCACTCGCCATTCAGGCCCCAAAAATAAAATAGTAGAAATATAAATATTCATCCAAATTATATAACATTTTTTCGTTTGTTAAACTTTTCCCCAATTTCTGCTCTTAAGCGGATGATAATGAGAAAAATGTGGCAACCCTCCGTCGAATATCTTGGCAGACAAAGTGCAAGGCGCATGCGTGCTACGTCACTTCTAAGTAGGGCAGCGAGGAAAGCCTCCCAGCCAATAGTGGCCGACCGACAGTCCGACGAAAAGTGAAATAGTAGGTCAAATTCTGACTCTGCTTTCTTTTTTCTTCGGCCTTTTTTTTCTCTCTCTCTTTTCTTTTTCTTTATGAATTTTTTTTCGACTGTCTCTCCTGTCTCTGGGGGATTAGAACACTTTCGGGTAAGGGAGATTCCTTATCTATAGAATTCGGAGAAAAAAACTGGAGGATATTTGTATGTCGCCATGTTATTCAAAATAAATATGTTAATTTTTAACGAAGTATTTTAGAAAAAGAAAAAAATAAATAAAAAATTCTGTACTAATGTTTTTATTGAATAACGCTTTCCTTAAACAATCACTTTTTTACTTTTCAAAATTAAGTAGTTAAAAAAAAATTATTATTATTATTACAGTCATCATGCTTTTGAAATGTTTTTTTTTTTTTTTTTCCATAAATTTAGATGATCATTTACATAAAAAACAAACACTCAAATATGAATGACATGAAATTTTGAATTATCGTGCTAAAATTGAAATAGAATTTAACTTCTTTTTAATTCTTTTTTTTTCTTTCGAAGTATTTAATTTCTTTTTAATTATTCTTTTTTTTTTTTTTTAAGAATTTAACCTCTTTTTTTAACTTCTTTTAACTTTAATTTTTCCTTTGTTTCTTATGCTACATTAATAAACAAAACAAGTTAATTTTTAATTGATTCAAAATTATGTACAGTTATGTATAAAATTTTTTTTATTATATTCAAGAAACACATTAAGAAACTATAATTCTGCGAACTTGTTATTTAGCATTTGAGTGATCGAATAAAAGCAACAATTAGTTTCGAACTCAATAACTCGCCTGGTTAGTTATATCTGGTAAAAGAAGGTCGCGAATGCTAGCCTCAATCAGTAAAACCATTTTTTCCAATATTAGTGAAAGATTTCATTATCTCTTCTCCCCCATACACAAAATTAGAAAATATTTTTGAAAATAAAATTAAAAAGTATTGCATGAAAAAGAGAAAGAAAGAAATACATTTACAGATAAACTTAATAAATTTAAATATAAACTTATAAATAAGTCAAACTAAATAACTTAAACTTTTATTTTATTTATAAACTAATGAATTTAAATATAAAATCGAATTTAAAACTATTTAAATTTAAGATGCTTAATATTAATGTTTACATACATTTTCAAAATTAATTTGGAAATAAAATGAAAAAGATATAATTCAAATACATTTAAATTTAAAACAAATTTCCAACCTTAGTAAATCGGTGATAAATGAAAATAAAATAATTGTGTTCAATCACTATTTATAGATCTTTCAATTCGACTGAATCGAAATTCCTATAATATTTTGAAATAAACGGTTAACGAATGTTTTGAAAAGCCAGGTTTAGTGTTGAAAAAGAATTAAAAAACACTACCAATTTGCAGTGAAAATTCAATTAAAATCTTTTTAAATAAAACATCAATCTTTTCTAAATTTCAAAAAAATTATAAATCTCGATAAATTAATGTATGGATTTTTACTGTAATATGGTTACTTGAAATTCATCACTTCAGGGAGTCTGTAAACAATTTTATTAAATGGTGTCTCCAATATTCATATTTTTATATTCTTCATATGCTCATAATGCTCACAAAATGTATAACTTAATACGCTCGTAACTTCAATGTTCGACGCTCTTGTAGTATATTGAAGATACTTTCATAAAGAGCTGGTTCACATTTGTAAGTACTCAATAAATCTGCTGATTCACATTTGTAAATACTCAAGAAAGCTGATTCACATTTGTAAACACTCAATAAAGCTGATTCACATTTGTAAATACTCAAGAAAGCTGATTCACATTTGTAAATATTCAATAAAGCTGATTCACACTCAATAAAAGCTGATTCATATTTGTAAATACTCACAAAGCAGATTCACATTTGTAAACACTCAAGAAAGCTGATTCACAATTGTAAATGATTCAATAAAAGCTGATTCACATTTGTAAATACTCAAAAAGCTGATTCACATTTGTAAATATTCATACTAAATATTCAATATTCAATAAAAGCTGATTCACATTTGTAAAAATAGCAGATTCACATTTGTAAAATAGAAAGCTGATTCATATTTGTAAATATTCAATAAAGCTGATTCACATTTGTAAATACTCAATGAAAGCTGATTCACATTTGTAAATATTCAATAAAGCTGATTCACATTTGTAAGTACTCAATGAATCTGATTCACATTTGTAAATATTCAATAAAGCTGATTCACATTTGTAAACACTCAGTAAAGCTGATTCATATTTGTAAATATTCAATAAAGCAGATTCACATTTGTAAATATTCAATAAAGCTGATTCACATTTGTAAATACTCAAGGAAGCTGATTCACATTTGTAAATATTCAATAAAGCTGATTCACATTTGTAAGTACTTTCATTTGAATCTGATTCACATTTGTAAATATTCAATAAAGCTGATTCACATTTGTAAACACTCAGTAAAAGCTGATTCATATTTGTAAATACTCAATAAAGCAGATTCACATTTGTAAATACTCAGTAAAGCTGATTCACATTTGTAAATACTCAAGAAAAGCTGATTCACAATTGTAAATATTCAATAAAGCTGATTCACATTTTTACTCAATGAATCTGATTCAATGAATCTGATTCACATTTTAAATACTTAAAAAGCTGTAAATATTCAGCTTTATTTTGAATACTGATTCACATTTGTAAATATTCAATAAAGCTGATTCACATTTGTAAGTACTCAATGAATCTGATTCACAATTGTAATTTGTAAATATTCAATAAAGCTGATTCACATTTGTAAACACTCAATAAAGCTGATTCATATTTGTAAATCAAGAAACTCATTCACATTTGTAAATCAAGAAAGCTGATTCACATTTGTAAATATTCAATAAAGCTGATTCACATTTGTAAGTACTCAATGAATCTGATTCACATTGTAAATATTCAATAAAGCTGATTCATTCATTTTTAAATACTCAATAAAGCAGATTCACATTTGTAAATATTCAATAAAGCTGATTCACATTTGCAAAGCTGATTCACATTTGTAAATATTCAATAAAGCTGATTCACATTTGTAAATATTCAATAAATCTGATTCACATTGTAAGTACTATGAATCTATTCACATTTGTAAATATTCAATAAAGCTGATTCACATTTGTAGTACTCACATGAATCTGATTCACATTTGTAAATAGCTGATTCACATTTGTAAATACTCAAGAAAGCTGATTCACATTTGTAAATATTCAATAAAGCAGATTCACATTTGTAAATATTCAATAAAGCTGATTCACATTTGTAAATATTCAATAAAGCTGATTCACATTTGTAAATACTCAAGAAAGCTAATTCACATTTGTAAATACTCTAACTGAAATACTATGAAAAGTATAAATCTGATTTACATTTTGCCAATACTCAATAAATCATTCACATGCTCAATTGGAACTACAACGAAACATGCTATTCAATAAATTAAAAATAAAATATTGATGCTCGGATTGTTTTGATTGCTTTACAAATGGACAAGAATGAACAGTCGCAACAATAGGATTTGAGAGAGAAAATCAGTGAATCATGTGCATGTGAATTAAAAGGAAAATTGCAGTACTCTGAAGTAGAAAAACTTACGGGCACTGGAAAACTGTTATTGGGGCAGGTATTTGAGTAGGTTATTTGGTACTTACTTACTTATTACCGTGGTTACTGTATTACTTTGAATGGTAACGCTCATGCTAGTTGATTGTGGGTATTTGGTTTTTGCATTGTTGTCAGTGAAAAACACTTGAGTGTTAATAAGGGGATTAGTGTGATTAATGATGTCTATGGAAAAATTTTGTAGGATGTGTTTTCACATCTTCTATGGTGAGGTCGTTATAATCCCTTTTGTGTTCTCAGTAAACCAAGGTGCTGATAGTAAGGATTCTAATTTGGAGTACTGCATACATTTGTAAAGCCTGATGGTCGAGCACTCTGGCACTTGGTGCCCCAGGTTCCTGTGATGCCATGGATGTTTTTAGTGGTTTGGAGTCCACTTTAAACCGTAGGTCCCAGTCTAATATGACTGTAAAGTATTGGGCTAACAATCCTACCCAGTAAAAAGAAATTATCTCCGGAATTTGCTATTAGGCAGTCTGTCATGGACTTTAGTGCCATGGAGTTAGTTAGTTAGCATACATTTGTTTATATAGGTTAACTTTATTTCGAACATGTTTTTTTTTTTCTCTTTCTAATGCAGCTGGCAAACACTTAGACAACTTGGTCTTGGATGTCTTAAGGCAAGAGCTGTATAGACGTTACTCACTTTTGCATTACCCAGGGGGCGCGTGTAACTTGAAGATAGGCCACGGACGCGGAGTAACAATGCCCCGCAACACTCTACGATTCTATTGGACCGGGACTTACGTTTTTAAAGTGGATTTCGAACCACTACAAACATCCATGGACCGCCGGGACTCGAACCCGAAACATGGTACCGAGCGCCAGAGCGCTAGCCACTCGGCCATTCAGGCCCTATTTTGAACAGGTAGTTCTGAGTATTTGTTGGTTAGAGTTAGTTATTATTAACTGAGTGCTTTTTCGTAGAATGAGGTGAATTTTCCTTCATGTAGTTAATATGGTTTACAATGGTGAGTTTGGCAATTCAAAGAAAGTATTTGACTTCCTCTACTCATTGAACGAATCGGTAAAAACAAGCTACTAAAGCTTGCGTCGTTTTTTGCTGCCCGACTGTGACAAAATGTCACAACTGTCTGATGCCAATTCAATGGCTGAAAACGGTTAAACATATAATAAGCACGCATAAAAGTTAAAAAATAGAAAAAAAGATATAGAGGAATGGTTGGATGACTAGAGTCTGAAAAATTCAGCAGTGGATAATGGTGAACACGCACTTTGGATAAGTTGATTGTTTGCTTTTCAGTTAGCAAGGGACGCATTCTAATGTAGGAATAATTTGGTGGGAGTTATGATAGAACGGCTATATGACATTTCTAAGAGTCAAAAACTTCAGTCTCATTCAAATTATAGGCTTCAATGGAGAGTACAGTAGGATTTTCAGTATTCTGGAAGTTATTGCAAAAACGTTTTTTTTGATATTTTTACGTTATGTATATATATATATATATATTTATTTATTTAAAGATGTATATAAACAAATATAAAATTCGATTAAGGTTGAAAGTTTGATTTATAAGATGAAGATTACTAGTTCTCATATATCTAACTAACCCTCTGGCACGATAGTCTATGTTGGACCATGGCCATCTGCCTACTGACAAATTCCGGAATAGGAGATAGTTTCGTTTTACAGGATAGACTTAAAGCCTTACTCTTAGTTGTAGCCTTACGCTCTACAGTCATATTGGACCGGCACTTAAGGTTTAAAGTGGATTCGAACCATTACAAATATCCATGGTACCGATGAAACACGTACCCGAAACTTGTAGCACCGAGCGTCATAGCAAGTCACTCGGGCATCAGACTCAGTTCTTATGTACCATTTGGGTTTTTAGTAAATGTCTTTGTAATCAGTTTCTCTGTGATCTAATAGAAGTAATTTGTATACTTCTATCATGTTTATGTTGAAGTGAGTTTTAGAGCCTCAGTAATTGGAAAAGCACTATCTTCCTGTGTCTAAAAAAAGCAGTAATAAACATGAAAAGCAATTTATACAAGTGGTTATTAGATAGGGGCCTGTTGGCCAAGTGATTAGTGCTTTGGATTTAGATGCCATAAGTTTCGGATTCGAGTCTCGGAGTGCGATGGATGTTTGTATTGGTTCGGAATCTCCTTTAAGCCTGTTAGTACCGGTGTAATATGACTGTAGAGCTTAAGGTTGACAACCCTACACCGTAAAAAAGGAAGGCAGCCTTATGGCCAATTGGCTAGAGCTCTGGCCTTTGGTACCACAGGCTTCATGTTCGAATTCTGGCTTGAGGCATGGATGTTAGTGATTCGGAATCCACTTTTAAACTGTAGGACCCGTTCTAATTAACTCTCATGTGCATAAAATGGCCGTAGAGCAACAAGCCAAACAGTAAAAAGAAAACGTCTCATGTTTCGGAATCTGCCATTAGGCAGACGGCCTTGGCCTACCATGGGGTTGTTGAAGAAGATTAGACAAGAAGAAGATTACATTGGGGTTGTTGAAGACATTGAAGTAGAAGATTATTAGATAATCATCAGGATGGTCAAATAGTATAGTTGGAAATCATTCCCTGATTGATGTATTCAAATCATCAAATAATAAAATCTATTGTATCTCAAATTTGAAATGAACTATTTATACTATCTCCATTTGAGTCTGAGCCAATCATTACTTCAACCACGGTTGAGATTCTTGACGCCACCTCCATTTGAACGGGTAATATCAAAGGCGTCGTCGCGGTGGGGATAATTTTGATCTAAGGTCGCCATGATAAAGGATAGATTTGTTGCTCAAAAAGGGCTCAAAACGCTGAAACACTACTACTAAAGGTGGAAATTTTTCTATTGGTGCTGCGTTAGAGCCACGCGTGCATTCATAGTTATTCTTTTATCTAGTCCGGTAACTCATTGTTCGCTTTGAAAATACAAAGGTCAAAAGGGCAATTTTCGGCTTCTGGTTAGGGATTTTGGATGCTTACAAAAGAAAAGCGTTTAAAGAATGGAATTCTTCTACCACCCTTTTCTAGTCTGCTATCAAAAGGTACGGTTTGGTTACTTCAGTGGAAACACTACCCCTCAGGGGGAAAAAAAAAAGAGATTTATTTAGGACTGCTCCTTGACTGAATGGTCAGATTTCAAAATAGCTCAGCTTTACCCTTTTCACTTTCTATGAGAGGAATTTGGAAATAACCGTATAAAAAAAAAAAAGTCCTACTTCCTGTTATCACCTATTTTCTTATTCACCTACTATCACCTGTTTTTAAAACTAGATTTTGAGTCCTGTTAATAAATTTTTCAAAAATAGTGCCCAAAAAGAGTGATCAAATAACTCTGCGAGTTTAACATTTAAATCTACCTTTAGCAATTGCATTTGTGGCAAATATAATTGAAGATTGTGATTATTTAATGCTTTGTTTAAATATGAATTTTTGCTGTATAAGTGTAAGAAGTATTTTTAAAATTTTGTTAGATATTTTAGCAATGAAGAATTTTTTTAATATTTAATTTGATAAATATGGATAAGCACTTTATAAGTGTAAATACAAAGTAGCAATCAGTAGACGAGAAGTGATTCTGACAAAGTAGCAATCAGCAGACGAGAAGTGATTCTGACAAAGTAGCAATCAACAGACGAGAAGTGATTCTGAGTTTATCAATATTACTGCATACATAGTTTTTACTAAAATACCCGATTAAATACTTTTTTTTTAATATTACTGCATACATTATTTATTTTTTCCTTAAATCTGCATGTAATTTAAATATAATATTTCTCCGAAATCCTGGAAATACGTTGCAGTTCTGCATTTTTTGTACAGTTTAGCCACATTAGATACTAATTCCTTCTTGTTTTACCTTCTAGAGCTCGAATCTAAACAACGCCAAATGATATTAAGAACGAATTGAACGTGCTTTTTAATTGAAAACCAATTCATTTAAATCTCATCGTTGTATCTCTAAAATTAAAAATGAATTGATCTCTTATGACCACATCCGAAAGGCATAAAACAGCAATAAATCTTAATTTTCCCTCCTAGTTACCACCAAAATTTTCAATAGATTCAATTCGTTCAGATTGATTCAGTTAATCCATTTCTGATAATTGTTCAAGGAAACTCTGTGATGATTCGCTTATAAATCATCTGTTTTTTGCTATGACCAGCGAGCTTTCTGTTAAGGGGCAGGGTTTGTTCATTCACCTGACACCTTTTGAACGTATTGATTCAGCTGCGCGTTCAATCGTTCAATAACAATGAATTGCATCAGGTAAATTCGTTCACATCAGGACGTAATAGGGAGGAAAATAAGTTTTTTTTACATGGAAAATAAATTCAAACAATATTTAATTTAAAAATATAAATAAATAAAAATATACAATATGAATACTTCTTGTAATTTCTTTTGTAACAGTTATCACAATTTAGTTCTTAAAAATGATGACATCATGTCTGAATCAGGACCGATTGCAGAATAACAGTCATGATTGGTTCAAAGAAGGATTTTTGAGTATCAATTGAATTTTGTACAAGCATCCACTTGAAGATTTCACTATTTTCATACACCTCATAAAAACCAATGAATGAACTTTTCAGCATGTAATTTTGACATGCCCATACATAGGAACTATTACATTTAACTTGATAGTCTACTTTCTGAATATCTGCAACTGGGAACCTAATGCTCTTACTCTCTCCAGGTGTTCAGAAATGAATGAAATTGTACAGTAGAGTAGATTTTATAAAATACGTTAATTTATCAGAACTTAATATAGATATAACAAACTTATAAAAAATAATATATCTAATATACTTATGATCAATAATAATAAACCTATATGTATAATAAACTTAGTTAATAAGAATAAAACAATATACATAATAAACCTATCGTTAATAATAATAAAACAATATATATAATAAATTTATAGTTAATTAGAAAACAATATATATATACTAAACTTATAGTTAGTAATAATAAAATAATATATAGATATATTAAAATGATAGTTAATAATAAAACAATATATATAATAAACCTATCGTTAATAATAATTAAATAATATACATAATAAACTTATAGTTAATAATAAAAACAATATATATAATAAACTTATCGTAAATAAGAATAAAACAATATATATATATTAAACATATAGTTAATAATAATAAAAAATATATATATTAAACTTATAATTAATAATAATAAAA
The DNA here is from genome assembly GCA_021605095.1 of Caerostris extrusa. Lineage (NCBI taxonomy): Eukaryota > Metazoa > Arthropoda > Arachnida > Araneae > Araneidae > Caerostris > Caerostris extrusa. Next base: position 107,363 of record BPLR01014230.1, read on the forward strand.
ACAATATGTACAATAAACTTATCGTTTTTTTCTAATTGAATAAGGAAGTATAATGTACGAAAAGTTTAATACATGATAGGCAACATAGCTCATTGTCAGTTTGAATTTTAAGACATTGTTGAACAAAATTGTTTCATAGATAAACAATGCTGGAGTCACAATTTCCCCTCTTCAATTGTTTTTGTTTCTATTGTTTATTTTTTATTACCTTTTAGTTTTCCCCCTTTTAAACATTTGTTCTGTACTTAAATATTATAATATTAATAATGTAGAAAAATTATGTATATACATAATTTTCTTTTATTAATTAAAAAAAAATTAATAAAGAAATATTAATAAGTTAATTTTTTTTTAAATAAACTTAGATATATATATATATATATGTCTTACTGCTTTTCTATCTAATCAATGGGCTTAAAACTTAAGAAACTCCTCTAATTCACAAAGCAGAAGATAGAGGTTACTATGCAACCAAGTCTCTCCGTCCATCAGCCTGGCAAATCGTAGATAAACAATGCTTTCAAACATTGTTGTTTATTGTGTGAATAAATTGTGCAAACATTGAAAATCTTAAACCACTACTTTCAATATTAAATTTTTTTGTGTGAAATCTTTTAGCTGAACAAATAATCAAAAGAATTTGAGCAATAATAATCAAATTATTTCTGTTCGAAAAATAAAAAAAAAGTTAGAAAGTGGTAATTTTTATTCTTATAAAATGTTAGAATTTACTATCTATAATTTATATATACACGACCAGGCTAGCACTCAAAGTGGTGATTAGATGACTCAGTATGGTGACTAGGCAGTCTAGGGTAGACTAGATGACTCAGTATGGTGACTAGGCAGTCTAGGGTAGACTAGATGACTCAGTATGGTGACTAGGCAGTCTAGGGTAGACTAGATGACTCAGTATGGTGACTAGGCAGTCTAGGGTAGACTAGATGACTCAGTATGGTGACTAGGCAGTCTAGGGTAGACTAGATGACTCAGGATGGTGACTAGGCAGTCTAGGGTAGACTAGATGACTCATGTTATTTCAAGGTCAATGTTTTGACTCTGACTTTCACGTATCCAAACTTATGTCCACTTCCCACTTAGGCCTAATTTTTTTTTTAGGTTAAATACTTAGTATTTCAGTTAATCGGTGTTTTTTTTTTTTTTTTTTAATCAGTGTCAATTTTCTTAGTACCTGAATTTATTGAAGTTTATCCTAATTTAGTTTCATTAAATATTCATCAAATTATTGAGATTGAAATAAATGATGTAATCGGTGAGATGGTGAAAGAAGATTGAATTTTATTTTATACTTTGTGTAAGCAATACTTTTTTAGAAATAATTTTTTTTTTTTTTTTTTTAAGTTTTCATGTATCTCTCATAAATACATAAAAAAAAAAAATGTATTTGTGCCAAATTAATGTAATGTAAAAATTAATGAAATAATTAATAAAATTGGAATTTTAACTTTAGATATTACTTCTAATTTAGTATGATTTATTGAGATTTCTCAAACTGTTGAGCTTTTATTTTGTTCTTTTCCACAATACAAAATTTTGGTTGAGCTGCTGCATATGGCAATCACAAGTGTTAAAATATACACTCATGTCCATAAATTAAGGATAATTCAGAATCACACAGAAATTGAACTCTAAAAATAAAAATTTCACCTGTAGAATTATCACACATATCTTGAAGAAGAATATGCAAATTACAGGAAACCACCAGATGGCGCAGATAGTACGTCACAATGACGAGAGTGTAAGAGAGGGGTATATAAGAAATGGTGGCAAAGAAGTAAAATTGTTCACAAGCGCTTTAAAAAAGCCTTTCAGTGCAATAACCGCATGGTTATGGCACAAAGGAAGCATTTGGATGATTTTTTACGTGGTAGAATTATCGGACGACTGGAATGTGGACGTACCCAGCTGGAAGTATCCGAGGAACTTGGAATCGCCCAGAGTGTCATCTCCAGGCTTTGGCAACGATTCCAAGATGATGGTAATGTGAGTAGATGTTACAGCACAGGTCGCCCCCGAATTACAGCGCCAAATGAGGACCGGTATTTAGCAGTTACTGCCAAAAGAAACAGACGGAGCACAGCATCAGACCTGTCTCGTCAGCTCTCTTCAGCTACCGGTACGACAGTTTCAAGCAGATCGTGTACAGACGCTTAGGGCACATTGGTCTATATGCTCGTAGGCCTGCCAGATGTGTTCCACTTTCCGCAACTCACTGTCGCCTGCGATTAACCTGGAGTAGAGAGCATGCATTGTGGACACCGCAACAGTGGTCTCGTGTGATGTTTTCCGACGAGTCCAGATTTAGTTTGCAGTCTGATTCGCGCCGGACATTCATATGGAGAGCGCCAGATACCCGTTACTACCAAGAGAACACCATTGAACGACACCGTTACGGTGGTGCAGGATGGCTCATTTGGGGAGGAATTATTCTTGGTTCCAGAACTGACCTGCATGTTCAGAGTGTAACGATGACAGGCCACATCTATCGGGATGTCATTCTGGAACAACATGTACGTTTGTTTCGGGGCGCCATGGGTGCTGAATTTCTGTTTATGGATGACAACGCCCGTCCTCACCGTGCAAACATTGTAGACGAATGCCTTCAATTGGAGGATATCCCTCGTATGGATTGGTCAGCATACTCACCGGACTTGAATCCAATAAAGCATGTGTGGGATATGCTTGGCCGACGAATTGCAGCCCGTCAACCCCCTCCCACCTGTCAACCGGAACTTCCGGAGGGCATTGCTTGATGAGTGGTGTAATATTCCCCAAGATCAGATTGATAATTTGATACTCAGCATGCCTAGGCGTTTTAAGGCCTGTATTGCATCGTCCGGGAGACATACTCCCTATTAACTATCATACTAACCATGTTATACTGTTTTTTGTAAATAGGTTCTTTTTTTGAAATTTACTCCAGGGAGTAAAAATCGTAATTTTTATTAATTATGTCAAACATATAGCATCTTTTTTTGCTCTTTTATCTTTTGTTTAATAAATAGACTTTACAAATAAGTCAAATTTGTTTTGCTTCTGTCTCTTTCTTTGCCTAAACTTCATTATCCTTAATTTATGGACATGAGTGTATTTCATAAACAAATTAATATATAAAAATTATTTCATATAAACAGAGAACTTTATATTTAACTCTTACTGGCTAAAATTGGTTAAGGAGAGGAAAAAAATTGTTCTGAATTATTAATACAGGGTTTAAACTTATTTTGGTCCCTTTTAAAATAATATAATTAGTTCTTATATTGGGCTATCATACTGTCATAATTTATTACATAAAATTAAAGTCAGATAAGTTTTGTATCATTCAAACAAATTAATGCAGTTATAACAGTTATATACTAATAAATATTACAATTAGTATATAGCTGTAGTGCTAGAGTACATTAATGACGTTTTTCTTATAGAATCAGAACTTCTTCATCGGCCCAACAGCCCCATGATGGGCCAAGGCCGTCTGCCTACTGGCAGTTTTCGAGACAGAAAATATTTCCTTTTAAAGGTAGAGTTGTCAGCCTACGCCCAACAGTTATATTAGACTGGGACCTGCAATTTAACGTGATTCCAACAAAACTACAAAAGTCCATGGCACCGCCATAGACTTTTGCAGGATTTTTTGGACCTAATCCATGAATCGAATCCGAAACCTGTGACACCGATCACCAGAATTCTAGTCACTCGGTCATCAGGCCCCATTAACACAACTATACATCATAAATTATTTCTTTTATATCTAAGAAGTTATTTAACAATATTGGAGACGGTTGAAATTTTTTTATGATTACGATTTAAAACAGACTTTTAATTAACATTTTGATAAAAAATTAATATAAAATAAAAATAAACCATATAAATACTCTTATTTTAAAGTAATTCAAATTTAAAATTTTCAGGTTTTTTTTGTATTAATAATTTTTTTTTTTAATTTAGAAATGCTTTTTATATGTTATTTGTTTATATATATATATATTTAAAAAAATAATTTCTTTTAAAATGCCGATGCATCGACAAGGTTAACTACAATTTGTCTCTATTCACAAGGAAGAGAAAATAAGCCAACGAATGTAATTTTTTATCTCAGAATAAAAAATAAATATCGTGAGAAACAAATCGATTGTGAAATTGTATGGCGTAAGAGGGAATTAAAAATAATTTTATGAATGGAAATAAACAAATCAATTGTTTTCGGCCAAAGTAGATTCTTGCTAAAAATATGCGCTACTACATTTTTTCACAGAAGCTTATATTTATAAACTCAGTTCTGAGAAATAATTTGTTTTTGGAAACCAAAAAGTAAGCAGAACTACAGCAGACTTGGACAACCTAATAAAAATGAAATGCCTTCCGAGAAAAAGGGAACTGAATCTCTCAGTATTGTTAATTTAATAAAAATATTAATACACGCATAATATCTATTAAACCTGCAAAATATATATAAAAATGTATTTCGTTAAAATTTCCGAGTAAAAAGATGATTCGTAAAACATTTATAAAGTTTCCATTAGTAACTTTTCACTGAAAAGACTATCTCTTGTCAACTGTTGCATAAATATTTATGAAAAGTGTGAAATTTTACATTATTTTGTAAAGGACATTTGATTGGACTTGATATTCTTGTAAGAATTTATTGTTAGAGCAAAAATAGCTTTAACACAGAAAGATACATTTAAAAGAGGAGGATATTTAAAATATTAAATATCATCACAAATACTAAGATGGTCTTGAAGTTACTTGATGGATAGCTACTACATCACACCACATCACTGTATCAAGAACCATGACCTCTACAGTTTTAGGAATGATGTGGGTGAAGTTGTGCCACCACATCACTCACAAGAGTCCCAATCTGTGGGTTTGCATCCTCCTCTTCAGGCTTGGGACCTGATGGATACCACAACAACTACTGCATGATGGATAGCGCATTGTGTAACCGAAACCCGATTAGTGAAACTGAAATATCCATATCTATGCTGGGATGCACACACTAAATTGTAGGCCGGAAAATAAGTTGGACTCAAGGACGTTTAGGGAGGCGGCAAATCAACAACCAAGGTACAACCCGCAGAAATGCTTGCTTCATATTGTGTGTGGGCAACAAGAAATTCAAACTGGTGGCAATAAGCAGAAGTCTGAGAAATAAAAACCTTCTTACATCATGAGTTGACTCTTGAATCAGATGGGCATGATATCATTATAATATACTGGAAATAGCAACATACATCTACACACCTGAAAATGTGCATGAATAGCCGAGTGACTAGCGCTCTGGGGCTCTGTTCCACAGGTTTCGGGTTCGAGTCCCAGCGGGTGCCATGGATATTTGCAATGGTTCGGAATCCACTTTTAAGCCATAGGTCCCAGCATAATATGGCCAGAGCATTGGGCGTAGTGCTGGCAACACTACTCCGTAAAAGTCAGCTACACTGAGTTAAGTCAGACTTCTACCTACTGGTGCTTCATCACAATAAAAGCTACCCCTTTTCCTTCAACCATAAGACAACACGGGTTCTTTTTTGTGCTTGGTCAGATGTCTAGCAAGAAAAACAATAACAACAACACATCCAGTTAGAATCTTCCTGTCCAACCTGCATACTGCACTGATATATAATCGTTTTTGTTTTTAAGACTAATGTTGTTAATAACATTATAATTCCATTATAATTAATAAAATAATAATATTTTAGCATATTTTTAGACAGATGTCTAGATGTTGCTATCTACCAAGTTGGATAAGAAACAACAATACGCCTGACAATACTGGGCATTATAAGTAATATTGGGCTCAAAGGACATGAATAGTTAAGAGCAAACCACCAGGAACTCTCTTTAAATTGCTGTGGTACCATGAAGTTCAACTTCGGATGAGCTATAAGAATCTTTATTCCGCTATGAGTTGGACACTAAATCAGAGGTACATAACATCATCATCATCATATGCACCACTCAGCACAAGACTTCCTAAGAACACCCTGAAAAGCTTCAAGTATTCGCATCCTAAACGCTTGCATGTACATCCTGAGGATATTTTTTCCAGGAAGTCCTAAAGACATGAAACGAAGGAGTTTCACAGGATAGATAATGGAACCTCAGAAAGAGTCCGAGGAGAATTTTTTTTTTTTAATTTATGATTGACAAATTTATTTAAGCAATAATGTTTTTCAAAGAGGTACATGAAGAAACATATTGAATGTAAGGTTCCGAGATATACACAGTCCAGTCACATTAATGTGATCACCACCTACTTTCGACGTCAACGTGAAATAACCAATCACAAAAGGCAGGTGGCAGCACATTGCAGTGGGAGTGTATATAAAGAATTCCACTTTAATAACACTTAAATACCACATTCCCCACTCCCCTTATACAATGTATATTCTGGGCTTTTGACAGGTTTTCGCATTAATGTGACTTGACTGTGTAGTTAGATATTATTACAATAAAGTATGAATTTATTGAATTAACTAACGTCAAGTCTGAAATTATATAAAAAATTTTTTCAAGACTTATTTCCTTTTATTATGTAGATTTTTATGTTTCTTCCCATTTTAATTTTTTGAGTGCATTAGATTCTGTTATTCTATGAATCTATCGATTTTTTTGAAAGAAAGAAATTCAAAAGTTTTTTTACTTAATTTTACTAATTTGACAAAATTGAAAAAATTCTTTCAATAAAATTAAATTTTGATAAAAACTAATATTAAAAATAAATTAAAATTAATTATACATTCTAGGTAATGAGCTTTGCATGCGTTTAATGTAATAGGAAATAATGATTACTATTACACCCATGGCCTCATTCTTTGAAATAAAGTATCTTAGAACAAATCTTTTAATTTGGTTGATTTATTCAAAGAATTATTTAGATGATTTCATTTCTCCTTAGTTATAAATGTCTTGCCAAATTGATTTGCAGAAATAAGTAATTTTTGTGTGAAGTTGGTCAAATAATATATATATATAAATAGCCGTTTAATTTATTGGATGCGTTTTGTTGGATTATCATAAATTTTGGCTAAAACGTTGCATATCACATTGAATGATTTTGGCGATTAAAATAATCGCCGTTTTAGATAACTCTTTTCCACACAGAGATTAGTCATGCTTCTGTCACTTTTTGCACAATTTAAGCTCATTAGACAGGGACTTACAGTTTAACGTGGATTCCAAACCTCTCACAAACATAAATGCCAAGATTCGAACCTGAAACCTGTAGTACCAAAAGGCCGGAGAGCTAGCCAATTAGTCATCAGGCTGTTTCCACAGACAGAGGAAAAGTGTGTTTTTCGTAGTAAATGAATGAGTTTTTCATTCATAATAATAATTACTGATCATTGTGCACACTTTAAAGAAATTAAATAATTTATACCATTGTCTGAGCACCGGAATTCATGCCTTTGTAGCATGTCAAATTTCTACAGGCATTGGTTCTTCTAGCATAAATTAGTGTGACTTTTCTATTTTCTATTTATTAAAAGCATCAAATATCTATTTCATTAAGTAAACTGTTTTCCTTATTAGAGCGCAACAAGGGCCTGAATGACCGAGTGTCTGGCGCTGGGTGCTCTAAGTGTCGGTTTCGAATCCCGGTGGTGCCATGGATTTTTTTACAATGGTTTCAGAAAAACCAGGCCGTAGATCCGGTCTCATATGACTGCAAGAGCGTCACGGAGCCAAGTTAGACTTCTGCATCACAACAGAAACTGCGCCTTTCCCTTCAACTGTGATTCCATACGGGTTCGTGAAATTGGTCTAGATGTCTACCAAGTGGAATAAGAAACAACAACAACAACAAGAATACAACAAAAAAACATGTCCAATGTGCATAACATCTAAAATGTGTTGCGTAATTTCAATCAAATCAAGTTTTAATGTTTAATTTGATATGAAAATTGCTAAAAAGTTTGCTAAATATACATGTGTTCATATAATTAAAAAAAAAAAAAAAAAAAAAGTCTTTAGACTATTATACGATAATTGTTGTGATTGATATAAGACAGCTGTCGTGAATGGTATAAAATATATAAGAATTCTGTGGTTTCGTCTGTCGCTCTACGGTCATTTTATGCACACTTTAGGCTAATTAGACAGGAACCTAGTTTGACGTGGATTCCGACTCCCTCAAAAAACATCCCTGCAACCGCCAGGATATGAACCTGAAGCCTGTGGTACAGAAGTCCAGAGCGCTGGCCAATTTGCCACCAGGCCGCAAAAAATCTGTCGGGATACCTAATTTAGGTTTGTTTTGTATGACATTAAAAGTATTTCAAATTTCTGGATGCATCGTACAGTAATTGGACCAATGTTTGGTTTGCCGCTCTACGATCATTTTGTGCACACTTTAGGCTAATTTAACCCTACCTACGGTTTAACGTGGATTCCGAACCACCATATAAGGAGATTTGAAAGTGGTTTTCTTAGAAAGCTGTCTTAGGTCGTTGATTGAAAATCATTCACTAAATTTTGTCACCCCATTCAAGAATGTTATGCCTGTTCAGCTATTTTCCTCTACACCTGCACCCAGTTAAATCGGAAAATGTATATATTCTATATTTTCTAAAGCCCCTAACACAGAGGGAATAAAAGCCTTGATTGTCCAGGTGGCCCCTTATGCCCTGTCCTCTATTGATTTGCCCCAGGGATAAAAAACATTTTTTCCTGGAATAGGGGTGAACTGACCACTTGGTGAGGTCGTAACCTCCCACAGAGGCGCCTTTTGGTAAAGCAGAACATCAATCAGGCTAAACTGTCCCGGCCAAAGTTTGGAAAACTTGAGTTTTGAATGGCCTTCAAGGCATTAGTCAGATCGCTTGTTTGTTGTCGTATTAGGTGACTGTCTGAGCTAAAATGTACAGTATAGTTTTAATTTTTTTCGTTAAATGTGTACTGTTTTAGATGGAAAAATATGTGTTGTTGTACTAGAAAATACAATTTCTTTTAAATCAAATATTCAAATTTTTATTTTTTAGAAATGGCAGATTTGAAAAAAAAAAAAAAAAAAAAAAAATTATTTTCCAAAATAAAACATACATACAACGATGCACTGAAACAGAGTTAATAATAATAATAAAAAAAAAAAATAAATAAAGATATTTAATTTTTTTATGCTGCAATTTTTACCAGGTCACGGGGAAATATATTTTTTTTATAGATCATTTAAAAGTTTGATTACTCAAAATAGGTAAAAAGTAGAAAATATAAGGCTTCATCTGCGCACCCATATTCACATATGAATATTAAAAAGAAATATTATTTCAAAATTCATCTACATATTGCGATGCACAGCAAAAATAATAAATAAATAAATACAAAAAAATCGTGGTCAATTGGATAGCACTCTGATGCTTATCAATCGAAATATGATCAATTATAGGTTTTCAGGTTCGAATTAAATGTTTCATAACGTTTGTGAGTGGTTAGATTGCCACTTTAAACTGTAGGTCCTGCTCTGTTTAGCTGGACGTGTGCACAAGATTACCATAGAGCTCCAAACCAAACCAAATCAGTCACACATAAAACCCTAAACTTAGGTTAGGCCATCTCAGGCTGTCAGTAGCAGAAAGATGACCATAGAGCGACAAACCACAAATCAGTACCTCTCACTCAGCTTCTATGGCAACTGGCGTACAGTATTAGAATATATTACCAACAGGGGAAATACCCTTAAACCTCTCATCTTAATTCATAAATAAGCTTTAAATTTTAATTGGCTGTTTAATTAATGTTAGTAGAAATACAAGATAAAAGTTTCTAAAAATTCAAGTTAAATGGTACTCAAAAAAAAAAAAAAAAAAAGATAAAAATACTAATAATAAAAGTAAAATACAAAAAATAAAAGAAATTAAAGTTAAACTTAAAATTCAGTACAATTAGAGACCAGTTGTCGATGCCGAAATATTGAAAAAAAGTAAACAGAGTATGAACTCATTTGAATAACACAAGTACAACAGGGAATTATGCTGAACGGTGAGAGCCATTTGAAGAGTGATGCTGCAAAGTAAACAAATTATCCACACACACACAAAAAAAAAGGCCATAATCAGGACCGTATTTTTATAAGATTTTTGGTTTTATAATTTTTATTTTTATTTTATTGGTTTTATTCCATCCTTTTATTTTCCTAACAAAAAAAAGGGGTAAAAAAAAGCGTACAATAAAAAACCTAACTATTCACTTAGCCGTTAAGATAGGATTGTGGTGCACAACGTAGCATAAATATAAAAATAGTGAATTGAGCCGAGTGTCAGATTCGAACCCTCAACCTTTCAGTCAGGAGTCCGTCACTTTACCTCTGCGCCAATTCGTTTTGTTTACTAATAAGCCCAAACTTTTAAAGCCAAACGACTCCTCGGATACACATTGAGTCAAATAGTCTCAGTGGACGTAAAATTACAATATTAAATCCACAAAATTACAATATCCGATCGCTTGTTCAGGATAACAAACATGATGTCTCTTAACTCGCTTCTGTGTTAACATGGTTCTTTTTCTTTTATCTTCCGGTGCCTATGTTAAGCTATTGCTGGGATTTCATCAGAAGGCATTCTTAGTAAATGGCCAATCCCATTCCCACGTCTTCTTTTCATATTATTTGTTGGCCGGTTATATAATGCGTCATTCAACTATTCATATTGAGAATAAAGACTCATCTTTTTCGTGTCCAGCGGCACATAAAGCCCTCAGCTTATTAGGCCATCTCAGGCTGTCAGTAGCAGAATATATTACTTCTGACCAGCACGACCACCCAGCTTGGTATCACTCATTTCCTACCATTACCTTCCATGTTAATATGGACCTTCTTCTTTTTCCTTTTACCCTCCGGCGCCGTGTTAACACTACTGCTGGGTTTTAGCTGAAGGCAGTCTTAGTAGGTGGCCAATCCGCTTTCACCTTCTTCAAAAGAAGAAGGTGAAAGCGGATTGGCCTTCTTCTTCTATAAAGACCAATGGGACGTCATAGGTCTTTATAGAAGATAAAGCAAAAACCGCTCACAAATAACATGATTCATCCGTTTTAGCTGAAGCAGTCATGGTCTTAGTATATGCCAATCCCATCCCATGGCCAATTCCATTCCCACGTCTTCTTTTCATATTATTTGTTGGCCGGTTAAATACTTTATATAATGCGTCATTCAACTATTCATATTGAGAATAAAGACTCATCTTTTTCGTGTCCAGCGGCACATAAAGCCCTCAGCTTATTAGGCCATCTCAGGCTGTCAGTAGCAGAATATATTACTTCTGACCAGCACGACCACCCAGCTTGGTATCACTCATTTCCTACCATTACCTTCCATGTTAATATGGACCTTCTTCTTTTCCTTTTACCCTCCGGCGCCCGTGTTAACACTACTGCTGGGTTTTAGCTGAAGGCAGTCTTAGTAGGTGGCCAATCCGCTTTCACCTTCTTCAAAAGAAGAAGGTGAAAGCGGATTGCCTTTCTTCTTCTATAAAGACCAATGGGACGTCATAGGTCTTTATAGAAGATAAAGCAAAAACCGCTCACAAATAACATGATTCATCCGTTTTAGCTGAAGGCAGTCTTAGTATATGGTCTTAGTATATGCCAATCCCATCCCATGGCCAATCAGGCCCATTGACCAGCACGACCACCCAGCGTCTTCTTTTCATATTGGATTTGTTGGCCGGTTAAATACTGGGTTTTATATAATGCGTCATTCAACTATTCATATTGAGAATAAAGACATTCCCATCTTTTTCGTGTCCAGCGGCACATATTGAGAATAAAGCCCTCAGCTTATTAGGCCATCTCAGGCTGTCAGTAGCAGAATATATTACTTCTGACCAGCACGACCACCCAGCTTGGTATCACTCATTTCCTACCATTACCTTCCATGTTAATATGGACCTTCTTCTTTTTCCTTTTACCCTCCGGCGCCCGTGTTAACACTACTGCTGGGTTTTAGCTGAAGGCAGTCTTAGTAGGTGGCCAATCGCTTTCACCTTCTTCAAAAGACGAAGGTGAAAGCGGATTTTTTCTTCTCTATAAAGACCAATGGGACGTCATAGGTCTTTATAGAAGATAAAGCAAACACCGCTCACAAATAACATGATTCCTCCGCTTTAGCTGAAGGCAGTCTTAGTATATGGCCAATCCGCTTTCACCTTCTTCTTTTAAAAAGGTGAAAGCGGATTGTTTCTTCTTCTATAAAGACCAATGGGACGTCATAGGTCTTTATAGAAGATAAAGCAAAAACCGCTTACACCGTGTTAACACATGATTCATCCGCTGGTCTTTGGAACCACAGACTTCAGGTTCGAATTCTGGGTGTTTATTGGTGGTTCGGAATCCACGTTAAAGTGAAAGTCCCGGTCTAATTAGCCTAAGTGAGCAAAAAATAACCGTAGAGCGACTAACCAAACCAAGCATAGAAATAAATCTAATAAGAAAAACAATGTTAGCTGTGAATATATTTAATTTTTGCACAATGCAATCCTTATCAATATCCCTCTGTAAAATATCCATAAATAGCTTATAAATGCTTTTATTTAGAAAAACTTATTTGTTGGAATTATTGGTTATTTTTTATGAACAAAGATATACATTCTGCTCTGGCGCTCGATGCCACAGGTTTCGGTTCGAGTACCGGCTGTGCCATGGATGTTTGTAGTGATTCGGAATACACTTTAATATGACTGTAGAGCTTTGTTCGTAGGGCTGACAATCATTTTTCGCAAAAAAAAAAAAATCTGCTGTCTCGAAATCTGCCAGTAGGCAGGGGGTATTGCGCCAATGAAGACGTATAAGATAAAGAATATATTTTTCCAAATTGGAAAAAAAGTGAAGTTTATTATTTTTTTTGTAATATTCTTACAAAATTTTTTCATAAAGAATAACAAAACTTTTAATGAAAGTTAGTTCTTTCTAAAATTTATTTTACAATTAATTTTATTATACTAAATTCTGACAAAACTTTTCGATTAATTTTTTTTTTTAAATATTCGATAACAAAAGAAATATATTGGAATGCATTTAATATCCTGTAATGAATGTTAATAATTTTATCATTCTGGATTTTTGCAATATTTATGTGTATTGAATATAAAATTTCTTTTCAGAAAAGATTATCTTTATTACTGTGTGAAGGACAGACAATTTTTTTTCTATACAATGAATTCATTTGAATACTTCATTTTTAATGGGAAAAAAAAAAAAAAAAAAAAAAAAAAAAAAAAAAAAAAAAAAAAAAAAAAAAAACTTGTTTATTTATTATGCATTTTAAAACTTCCTTAACATTCTAAACTGCTGGATTTTAAAACTTCCTTCCTTAGCTACAAATTAAATAAATTATGTAATAAGCTAGCAAATAAAGGAAACTATTTAAGAAATATTATTTCTATTTGTTGCATAAAATAATTAACATTTTTAGTAAGATTTAAGAAAATTAAAAATATTTTAATAAAAATTTAGAAAAAGTTTGATGAAATTCAGCCTTTTTTGGGGGAGACTTTAATATTATGTATTTATATTTTATTAATAAATAGCATACAATTTTTTTTTTTCAAAGAAGTTAAAAATATTTTCCGTAGTTTTTATTTTTGTTAGCAATCATCATTTTATAGATATTAACTAATATATTGAATATTTATTTCTTAAAATTATAACCGTGCTTCCACTTTTATACTGGCAGAGCCTGTGGCATTCAAGAGAAATGGTCAGTCGGCCTCGAGACTCTGGCCCGAGAGGAAGTACAGCGCAATCTGCGCTCTGCCGAGAAACATTTAGTTTATAGTCTCTCATCCTGAGAAGAAATATATTTAGCACATCCAGGTGCATTACCTGGTCTACAGACTCTCACCCGGCGTGGAAATATATTTCGCGCCGGGTGACGCTGTGCGTAGGTGGAGGTGGAGGTGTTGTTCTACGGACATAAAAAACAGACACAACAAACTTTCCAGCCACCGCCAGGATAGGAACCTGAAGCATGTGGTACCAAAGCCAGAACGTTAGCCAATTTACCATCAGGCCGCTATATTGCTCAAAAAGATGGAGTAAATGTGTATCCTATAAAGTGAAATTTGTTGAGATACTTTCTTCAAATTGTGTCGCCATTGAAGACCTATGAATCTTTTTTGATTGATTTGACTCTAAATATGACGGACACAACATCATCATTATCAAAGTATATGATAATAAATTTCATGCTTTTCTTCCATGTAGGTTTTTTAAAGATTATTAAATTAAAAATTTTCCTTTTAATTTCAAATAAAAATTTTATATAAATAATAGTTATTAACATTTTTTTTTTTTAAGAAATCTTTTAAAGTTTTTGTCTATGACAAAAAACAAAAGATTTTATTATGCAATTTTTTTTTTTAAAAACAGCATAACTTGATGAATTGGTTGTAAACCTGAGTTGATAACATGATTTTATTTATTTATTTATTGTTGGAAAAAAAAAAAAAGCCTACGTAACACTTTTCCTTAAATTAAAAAATAAATGTTGCAAGTCGAGTTCGATTGAAGTCCAACGACTTGCGGCTAATTAGCTGTGAGTCATACAAATACCTTCCGTCATGAATTTTAATGAGCCAGAGTCATTGAATTGAATGTCTAACGTAGTTGATGCATCAGAAATTCTGAATTTTAAAACATATCCACGGGAAAATGCGAATTGCGGTTTTCGTAATAATTATGCTGCATGTCCCGCAAAGTTTGGTAAGGTAGGAATAATAAGGCTTTGTGAACCTTAATACTAGCGCTTTCACCAATAAGGGAAATATCGCTGGGAGGTAAAAATGTTATTCTGCGTTCCAGTTTCCAATTACACTAGTCGGTAATTATTTTGTTAAATGGATAACTGTAACCGTTTTTGTTGCGTATTTTGAAATGTTAAGCACAAAAGTTGCCGATTGTGGTCATTTTTTTATTGTTGTAATTTTACTAATATTAAAGAAATACTATATATCTTTCATAAATGACTTGTTATATCTTTCATGTTCTTGTTGGATGTAAATCTGTTTGCTCGCGGTTTTATTAAAAATAGGTGGTCGCCATCAGTGCTAATAATATAAGTTCTGTTGTGTTGTTACTAATCCCCCTAGTGCAGGAAAACCTACACTAGGTGCAAAAAGAGCCCGTCCCAGGTGAATGGGACATGGCTAAGGGTAATATGAAGCTTCACTTTAGTAAAGAACCATGATAGCTGAAGACTGACTAATCCTCAAGACAACGCTCTACAATCATATTAGATCGGGACCTATGGTTTAAAATAGATTCCGAACCCCTACAAACATCCATGGCACCTCCGGGACTTGAAGCCGAAACCTGTGGCACCGAGGGCCAGAGCTCTAGATACACGGCCGTTCAAACTCATATAGATTCTAATAAAGATATCAAATATACGACAGACTTATTAAAACAAGTCTAGCTCTAGTTGATAATCTCGGCGCTTCGTTAGTTTGAGTCAATTCCGATTAGTTAAGACCTGAGTGTGGAGTTAGAAAAGTGTTTATATTAATTTATAGTGAACTACTCATCTTTACTTTGAGTTCATGTGTTTATTTTTGTATGAACAGATTCCTTAAAATTCCTCGAAATGGTGAAAAAGATCCAAATAGTTTTTGTTCTGTTCTAACTTTGAAGTCCCAAAGAATAGATATTACTCTCTTGATAATAATAATAATAATAATAATAATAAAAGTTTATTCGAACTTTATTTCGGATGTCAAATTGGTGATCAGGATAAATCTTGGATCCTTCATAATTACTGTGGATCTTATATAATGTTACTTAATGGTTGGATTAACGGAAAATCGTGCTATGTGCCAGTTGCAATTCAATGGTATAGAGAGGATACTCAACGGACAGTTATTTTTGCATTACAAAAATTGCAGGAATGACAAGCGAGAACAAGCCTGTTCCTCACAGCGACTAGCTTCCAATCTCAGCCCTACCTGAAAATTGGAATTTACATTCAGAAAACTCTGGCGGTGACTATTTGCAATTAAGTCCAGAGAAAAAAAGGACATTGAAGACCCAGATTTTGGTGGAACCTCATAGACACCTACAGAACCTCATAGAATTTGAATTCAATAATTTAGTTCGTGATTTAAGCTTGTTAAAAAGCGGGCAAAATTGGTGGCCACTAGAGTAAAGGATTAGAATCTCCTCGAGAAGGGAATTGCAATTTTCTTCTTATCCTTGATGCGAACATGATCTCTAATATTTGGTTCTCCTCAGAAGGCAGTATGGTATATTGTTAATTATTTTGATTCAATACTGAAAGAATGAGGAGACCGGTATGATGCTAAGGAACGGAGGTTCTTTATAGGTTCCTCAAAACTCAGTTTAAATGTCATACTTCATATTGGAAATGAGAAAATTAATGATCATATTGGAAATATTGGAAATGAGAAAACTTTCTATTCCCCTTGCATATGCATCCCTTATGAAAGAGACTCATGGCAACTTGAAGGTTTTGCTATCGAGGATATAATACCAACAGCATTCCTGGAATATACGCGGCGATTTCAAAGTTATAGCACTTTATTAGATCTCCAACAAGGATGCACTAATTTTGTAATTTTCTATGAAGTTTGGTTTGGTTAGTCGCTCTACGATCATTTTGTGTACTCTTCTGGCTAATTAGACCAGTGACCTACAGTTTAACGAGGATTCGAACCGCTAACAAACATCCATGCCGCCTCCAGGAGTTTTCTATAAAATTAGGACAGTAAAGATCGCACAAATCATTGGCGAAAAGAAATCTGATACCTGGACAAAGAATGTGACTTCTCAAACACCATTGCATATCAAACTCTGATTAATGTAAAATTTTGTTATGGCGATGGTTAAAAGTGGTTTAGGTTTCATGTGCTTAAAGAACAAATTTCCTAGGATAGGTGAGGCTAAAATGAACGAGGTATATTGTAGTCCTACAAATTGGAGAGCCTATAAAGAACTATGATTTTGAGGAAAGTTGGCCCTGAAAAGGGCGCTGAAAAAGCTGCATAGAAGTCTATTCAAAATACTTTTTACAATTCAGGCAGGGCCGGATTTTCCTATAGACTAACTAGTCTTCAGCCTAGGGCCTCAAGATCAAGAGGGGCCTACATTCAAATTGTTAACACTAAAACACTGTTAAAACTAAAACAGTAAACACTAAAACACTGAATCAAAAATAAGGAGAAATTCTACACAAATGAATAATAAATAAACATAATAAGTAATTTGCAAACTTAAAAATGGGAGGTGAAAGGGCCTCATAAAGTGGAATAGCCTAGGGCCTCTTTCCATCTAAATCCGGACCCTGATTAAAGGTAAGAACCACGGGGAACTAGTATTCGAACTATTTTT
This sequence comes from Caerostris extrusa, assembly GCA_021605095.1. NCBI lineage: Eukaryota > Metazoa > Arthropoda > Arachnida > Araneae > Araneidae > Caerostris > Caerostris extrusa. Next base: position 124,715 of record BPLR01014230.1, read on the forward strand.
GAAGGAACATTGTGGAGCTCTGAGATGTAACATATCTCTAAGAATACATTTTCTGATTTACACTTGGATCAATTCAGCGCTGTGAGCGATGAGCACGGTGAGTGATGCCACCAAGATATTTCAACAATTGAAAAACAATGTAAGGAGGAAAAAGCAGAATCCAAATACGCTTGCAGACTAAAAAATTGACTAAAAATAATACACTAAAAGCACGCTGATATATATACTAAAAATTGAGGTCCCAGAAGCAAAATACAGTAGAAAATCGTTAAATACTATATTTTGATTTAGATTTATGCATATAGGTAAATTAAATAAAATCAATCATTTGACAGCCAAATAAATGACTTGACAGCTTTGACAGCAATCTGAACTTTATAATTTCGTATTATAAAATGCCCCTACCAGTTAAAAAAAAAAAAAAAAAAATGTTATGAAAATTTGAAATTAGAGAAAATATTCCATAAGCAATAGCCATTTTAATTAATTTAACAGAAAAAAAGTAAAATTTTGTGGATCAGTGTTATTATAGAGTTAGATAAATGATTCTGCATTCATATTTGTTTATTTGATAATTTATTGGGTCTTATGAAGATTTTTAAAAAGTCCAAGATAGTGTCGTGCAAGTGGTCTTTGGCATATTTATCGCAGTTCTCTATTAGCAATTGATCTTAAAATTTTTCATTATTTGTTTGCCTACATTTCTTGAGTAATAATTTAGAATTTTAATAAAATTCATTTCTTTTGAAAATGATACCATATTTTAGAAATATTTTATAATAATTTTTTTTTAATTTATAATACTCCACTTAAAATTTCGTACAGAAAGAAATCAAACGTGGACAGGATCATTCCCTTACAAAAAAATGTAATTAAAATTTTTTGGACAAGAGATAAAATTTTTTTAATGAATAGGGATACACGCGACTTGCAGATCAATATTAAGCGGAGTAAGTGACTTTATTTAGCATTAAAAAAAAAAAAAAAAAAATCTAAGTGTAAAATCGCAAAAATAGGGGACCTTGGAATTTGATGACTTTTTTTTTGTGGCGCCAACTGGGCGATAAGTCTCCAAATGTGGTAACCCGAGTTCCTTGTATTTTTTACAATTCACTTCACTTACATCTGAACCCATAACTTGGCGGACATTGGCGAAATCAATTTTTGACGCCAAATCCCAACGGCCCCCATTCTGTGATTTTACTAGTCTAAGACCTCACAGACAGTGTATTACTACACAGTGTATTACCTAAGACAGTGTATTACTACAAAGCGACCGAATAACTTAAGCAGCTTCATCAACTATTTTTGTAATATGGCGGCTATTCGAAATGGCACAACTGCTGAATATTAAACTTTCATTACTATAAATAAATCAGAAAAGTAGAAAAATTTAAAAGGGAATAAAAAACGAAAAAATTTCATACTATAGATGAAAAGGCCCAGTTTTCTTCTTCATTTGTTTTATTATTCATTTTTCGGTTTTTTATTTATTTTTTGCATCAATAAAAATCCGTTAGAATAAATTAGAAATTTATGAGATAAAACTTACTGCACAAGAAAAATATAATTAAGATATAAGAGATAAAAAAACGTGCATATTCATCAAATGCAATTAAAACTTCAAACGCTACGTGAAAACAATAGAAAGTGAAAATTATCTATCCATATAAATAAAAGGCAGTGTTCATACGTGTGTGCCCTATAGATTCAAAAACGATTCGACCGGTTTGGCTGAAAATTTCACAGTTTGTTGTTATTAGTGCCAACAGTGTGTAGACAAAAAGTGTCGGCTTGAGTGTGTAGGCTTGAAACCAAAAGGTAATGGTTTGAGTGGTTTGAAACCGAAATTCGAAAGGCAGTGCTGTTATTTTTACAGTGCTAATTGAAAATTGAAATTCTTTTTTCACATTTCCATTGCTATTAAAAAAACATATTGTACAGTGAAATTGAATACAAAAGTTAATAAATGAAATATTACAAACTTTGATTCCCATATGCAGTTAAATAATTTAAAAAGTTGATAAAGAAGGAAAAAAAATATCGAAAACAAAATAGCTCTAAAAAAAAGAATAAATAATATAAAGAAAAATAATCATCACACGCACTTCAGTTTATATCATTTTAATTGAATGAATGAATTGATATGAAACTTTAATTGTATTTATTTAATTTTTATACTCAGATATAACAATAGTGAAATATTGCCAACTCAGTCAGTATCTTAAAAATTTAAATTAAGTCTCCCATCTAACCAAATTAACAATAATAAAATATAATCATATAAAGTAATCGTAATAAAGTATAATCACATAAACTATGATATACAATGCTTCAAAAATGCCTTGGCATTAAATATGTCCTTTGCGTTAATTATTAGTTAAAAGTTATTGAATATCATGAAAATGTATTGCTTTGAAGTAATTAACTATAAATGTATTTTTACATTTTATTCAAATTTTTTAAAAACTTTTTTGAGCATTAAAATATGATGAAATAATGAGGCTACTCACAAAAGAATTAGCTTAATAGCATATAACTCCACTCGCACTTTATAATTAATGTTTGGGAATGTTCTTCTTTTAGGACTATGAATCACGTATTTATCTATACTATCTATCGAAGTCAAGAATAAAATATGGTTCGGTCAGAATTTTTGTTTTGAATGTTCTATTTCTGTAGAACATTCTTATCAGTTTATTTTTATTTTTACATAATTAATTACTTATTTAGTGAACCTCAGAACAAAATAATGATTTAATTCACTTTCAAGCTCTATCAAGGATATGACAGTACCCCTGTACCTGTACCCTGTACCCCCCGTACCTCCCTGTGGTGCGCCCTGGTAACATCCTAGGCGGTTTAAATATGTACTACTATCGGTATGCAGCAACACTCAAGAGTGGTAATCTTCGTGGGACTCCGTGCAGGCTGAGTGTCTTGCAATGGAATGCAGGCGGCCTGTCCCAATCTAGGAAAAGCCGATATTCAACATTCCTTACCAACTACGATGTTTGAGATTTGCGGTGTTCCCATGATTCTGTTTGGCGAGTCATCTGCACCCCACTAGCATTTTTGATAGCCCAAATTAATGTTTTGTTGAAATTTTCAAATTATGAACTGTATGAGTGGCCAAAAAATAATTAAACCAAGCATAACGATTGATCAATCTAAGTGTGTATTAGCATTTCTAAGAGAAGCGAGAACACCAGTTATTTGTTGATATTGTAAATCCGCGTGGAGATATAAAGTGTCACCAAAAAAATCATAACAAGTGGGTTAATAATGAGCTTGTACCGAAATTTGGTTATATTTTATCAATTGCATAAAAGACGGTGAACTTTCATACATGCAAACAATAAAAAAAAAATTATTAAAAAGAAAATAATTTCTTGAAGACTCCTGAGATATAATACACAAAAATTACCATCATAAACTCTTTTGCTTTTAGTCCTAAATCCATTCTTATTAACTGTCCTTAATATTAATAATTAATTTGATTGTAATTATGATTGATAAAAGAATCTCTGCAAGATAAATCCCTACGATTTTTAATGACATAACAATATCAGCTGTCTATCCATAAAACATATTATTTGTTAAAAGTACCTGTACGTATAATAAATTTTTTTACATCAGGTTGTTAAAATTGCTTTTTTACATCATAATTATTTAAAATATTTCTTTATATATCTTTATTTGAAAAAAATAATACTTAATGATCACTATTCTGCAAAATTCTATCGATTAAAAATTACAATACTAATTGCCTACAGCGCTAATTATAGCCAAAATGTACGTCCATTTTCAAAGATCTTTTTTTTTGGACGAGATTATCTCTTTTTTAAAAATACATCCTTTTTCACAGAAGAACATCAACATGCAATCTGAATAAACAAGTATCTAAATTTTGTGAAGAGCTTTTCAATCAAAAATCTTAACGATGTTCGAAAGAAGGTCATTACTAGAAGCTTTGCACCGTCGCCGAGTGAATAAGCCAGCAATTAGCCAGGATTAACGCTAATGACTCCTTAAAATGTCGACATGCAAAGGCAATTCAAGGTCCGCGTTGAGCAATTCTGCTACCTTTTTTCTTGCTTACAACAGTCTTTAACCCTTGAATTGTCAAACACGATTAAAGGACGCTTTTCGCTTTTAATTGTAGTAAACATGTAGGTTAAAATAACATTGATGTAAGTATGTGTTGTAGGAATTTGAAGGCAATTATACAGTGTACAGTTATCATTAAATGCGAAAAAGATTATAATTATATAGTATATAATTTTTTTTTGTTAATTTAAATCAATATTATATATTTATTCTTTGCAACATAAAGATATAGAAAAGTCGAAATTATTCTGCTGAAGATTTGAAATTCCTTAATTGTTTTTTCCTTCTATTTTTATAGAGTAGCAAAAAGATTCTACTCATTACCCGTGGGTTGATGGACAATTGGCTAACGCTCTGGCCTTTGGTACCACAGGCGTCAAATTCGAAACTTGGAAGGAGCATGGATGTTTGTGAGTGGTTCGGAATCCACGTTAAACTGTAGGTTCTGGTCTAATTAGCCTAAACTGTGCACAAAAATGACCGTAGAGCGACAAATCCAAACAAAGTAGTAAGTTGATCAGTAGTAATGTTCTCACTCTAACTTGAAGAAGATATTGGTTCGAATTCATTATAAAAATTACTAGAAGTGATAGTAACTTAACCATACCAGACTTAATGACCAGACTGGTCATTAAGTCTGGTTTGGTTTGTCGTTCTACGGTCATTTTGTGCACACTTTCGGCTCATTAGACCGGGACCTATCATTAAGTGTGGATCACACTGCCATACCTATCTCCCTTGCAGATGCAAATGCCTTCTCAAAATCTAATTTTATAATTCCTTCTAAGATCAAAACTAAATATCAAATTACAGAAGTAAATCTCGATAGACAAACAGCTACTACTCTCACAAGATGAAGGATGAAGCACCACAAAAATTATGAAAAATTCTACTGTTGGTTTTAAAAATACCAAAAATATGGCAACTGCTTTGATGTCAAGCTTATGCCTCATCATGTCTTTGATTACTCAGCTGTTGCAGCCGCCATGCATTGTCTGGACCATATCTAGCAAGAGGATTTTTGTACTCCGAGCTGACAATCAGCATAGCCATTATTATTCGGGAGCACCACGGTATTTGATTCCCTTGTACTCTTCAGAGGACAGCAACTATCACCTTTTTTAAAAACGAATATACATTGAGAGGACTTCAAATTACATGTTTACCATGAATTGTCCGTCAACAAACGATCTCGGAATGTTAATTGTCCTCCAGGACAACCATCTCACACTTTTGCTTGTCGTACGGGTAAAAACAGAGAAATATCAGGCAACTTGACCATCGAAGAGAAACACTTATAACACCCGAAGAGAAACACTGTCTTAAATTAATTTACCTGTCGCTCAGGCATGTTTTTAGTAAATGGATTAATGAATAAGGCAACCTTAAATACTAACGGAAAAAGAATTTCTTTTCACAAAATTTAAATTGAATTCCATGATAGTGATTTACTTTCAAAGAGAATTAAATGAGCAAAATCTTGTTGCGTGAGGAGGTCTCTGAAGGTAATTGAAAGATATTTTACGAGTGAATAACTGACAACAATATCAACATTGGGATTTCATTCAAGTGATCTTGATTTAATGTTTTTAAAACTTGTGGCGAATTCTTTTTTTCTGTGCACTCAATTTAATTTAAAAAAAAAAATTGTAATTTTAATTTTATGGAAGTAAATAGTTTTTTCGAAACATTTGAAGACTGGGGTATTTTTTTTCACTGGAAGAGTTTTGGCATTTCATTCCCAGGAAAGAGGAATGTATATTCTTTGATAAGTGCATAATAACAATCTATCAATCAAATTTGACAGCAGACAATCAGTGTTGTGGGTAGTAATATTACATGCAATTAGTGTTTTGTACTAATGAGAACAACTTGTCACTCAAATCTGACAGCAGATACTCGGCATCATGTTTAATGAGACTCATGAAATTAGCTAATTCCTGTGCGAACTTCATTGGTCAAACCACAACAGATAACATGGAGTCACCTGTTACATCATGAGTTGCTCCATCGTGATTCGTGATCCACCCGTAAGTTCAGAAATGTCTTCTCCAATGAAATGAGGGAAGCTGACGCACCCTCTTGACGGATTGTCCAGGGAGAGTTTTTGGTGAAGAAAAAGACAGAGTTCTGCGACGATAACATATAACCATACAACGTCCACAACAAATAACATGGAGTCACCTGTTACATCAGGAGTTGTTCCATCGTGATTCGTGATCGACCCGTAAGTTCAGATGAGAAATGAGGGAAGCTGACGCACCCCTCTTGACGGATTGTCTTACAGGAGGTTTTCGGTGAAGAAAAGACAGAGTTCTGCGACGATAACATATAACCATACAACGTCCACAACAAATAACATGGAGTCGCCTGTTACATCAGGAGTTGCTCCTTTGTGATTCGTGATCGACCCGTAAGTTCAGAAATGTCTTCTCCAATGAGAAATGAGGGAAGCTGACGCACCCCTCTTGGCGGATTGTCTTATAGAGAGGTTTTGGAGAAGAATAGAAAAAGAAAAGAGTTTTGCACGTGTGCGCCACTAATGTTACTGATGACGAATTCTAGCTATGTAATTTTTCCCCCAAAAATATGTTTTAAAATAAATGTAAAAATTATTATTACTAATGAACAATTACAGTTAGGATTGTTCATCACATATTTTTTTTTTTTCCTAACACTTCATATGATGAAACTATTGTGCACAAAAAAAAAGTGACATTACATAAGTTTTAATCTCTTTCCATGTCAATTTGTTTTTTCAATAGTTTAGAGAATTTGTCTTTTTAACTGTTTCTACTAATCATTTTAATAATATGAAAGTCATTTCAACCTATTATTATGCGTAATTTTCATCATCATCATCATCATCATTGGAGCAACAGCCCCATTGTGGCCCAATGGCCATCTGCCTATTGGCAGATTACGAGACGGGAGTTGTTTTTATATTTACTGTGTAGAGTTGCCAGCCGTACTTCCAACGCTCCTGATTTCCTAGTACCACATGAATCGGGTTCGAATCCCGGGGGTGCCATTGAGGTTTGTAGTGGTTCGGAATCCACTATAGCCGTAGGTCCTGGTCTCCTATAACCGTTGAGCGTCACAGAGCCCTAGTCAGTCTTCTTCTCCCCACATCATTCCCAAACTTTAAAGGGGCAACTCAGCTCTAGGCACATTGACGTGGTGTGGTGTAGTAGTAGTCATAATAGACCGGGACCTACGGTTTAAAGTGGATTCCGAACCACTACAAACAGCCATAGCACCGTCTGTTTTCGAACTCGAAACCTGTGGCACCGAGCGCCAGAATGCGTAACTTTAGCTATGTATTTTTACCCAAAAAATATGGACAAATATATATAAAACATTTTTTTTACATTTATTTAAAAAAATAAATGTAAAAAATTATTATTACTAATAAACAATTACAGTTAAGTTTAAACAATTACAGTTAATCACAGATTTTTTTTTTTCTCACCGCTTCATATGATGCAACTATTGTTGCATAAAAAAAAAAGTGACATTAAATAAGTTTTAATCTCTTTTCACGTCAGTTTGTTTTTCAATAGTTTAAAAGAAAGCAGTAGACGCACCTCAAAACATGCCCTAAATTTTAGTAAAAAAGAAAAAAAAAGAAAATTGAGTCCAAACTTCAACTGATAATTGCTCAAATAACTCAAACTGCCACAGAGTTGCGATTGCAAAAGCTTGCAGACGAGTACTGAATTAATGAAAAAACAGGGCCAAACGAGGCGTAGAGAAAGCATTGCAGTACACACAGAAGACAAATAAAAACACTTACAAAAGTGTAAAATAATTTTCCTTTTAATTTGTCGTTTCCGTTAGCACTTCAGAGGAAAAATTCGAACAGTTTCCTTTCTCGATAATTGGGTCAGAGATTCGAAACATTATTTAACGATCTTTCCTGCAGATTGGAGATTTCATAACAATTTTAACTTAAAAAAGATTATAGGGATGTTTAATGTTTTGTAGAAAAAACATATTTCATCTTTTGTATAACATGTAATTTAGTATCGGTACTATATAGAATGAAAAGGAAAATTACATTCTTCAATTTTTTTTTCTTCGTAATTACTGGTTGTTGTTTTTTTAAAATAATTCTGTAAACTTTTATGTGATGTTTCCCTTTTTACCTTCAAGGGCCGATTTTTAAAATGAATATAGGGGTAGGTTTTATAAAACAAAAACAATAAGATACTAATCATCTTAATGATCTCTAAATCATCGCAACCTATTATTATGTGTAACTTTAGCTAGAACTTTTTTTATCTTAACAATATGTTTCAAAACAAATGTACACTAAAAAAAAAATATTATTACTTATAAACAATTACAGCTAAAATTGTTGTGAATAACATTGCTTTTTTTGCGAATTCTACGTTTGATCACAGAATTTTTCCAACCACTACACACTATGCTTGGTGCTACAGGTTTCGAGTTCGAATCTCGGCGATGTCATAGATGTTTGTAGTGATTCGGAAATCCACTTTAAACCGCAGGTCCCAGTCTCATTTGACTGTAGCCCTACCCAGTAAAAAGAAAACCTCTATTGTCTAGAAATTTACCAACGAGCCTGGCCTTTGGTACTACCCTGGTTCTGGTTCGAACACTGGCGGTGGCATGGATGTTTGTAAGAGCTTCGGCATCCCCTTTGAACTGTAGGTCCCGGTCAGGGTATCCCCTCGTGTGCACAAGATGACCGTAGAGCGAAAATCAAATCTGTCAGCGAGCAGATGGCCTTGGCCCCACCATGGGGCTTTTGCGCTGATGATGATGATGATGACATACACTATGGCGCTTAAAAGGAAAACAATTTTTTTAAACATTTAATTTTAATAATTTTACATCTTCTGGTTCCATATGAAAGAATATTGCGAATTGATTTCTAATCGATGACTATTTTCTTTTCTTTAATATTAGTTTTTTTCAAAAATATCAAAAAATAAGAAACTTCACCTGACATGTGAATCAACCTCACAATGGAATGTTATAGTCAGATACCTAGATATTATTCTCAACAATAAGTTAACATCCAAAAATTGAGTCATTTAAATGAATTGATATATTTTGGGAGAAAAAAAATTACTCATGCATGCTTCATCTAATAACGCATTCACAACAATTTGTTACATAAGCCAGCGTTAAATGCAATTTTAACATATGATTATTTTATTAAGTTGCATCTTCTTTATTGGGACAACAACTCCATGATGGGCCAAGGCCGTCCTACTGGCAGATTTCGAGACAGGAGACGTTTTCATTTTTACGGGGTAAGGCTGTCAGCCCTACTTCCAACGCTATACAGTCATATTAGACCGGGACCTACTGTTTAAAGTGGATACTGAACCACTACAAACACTCACGGCACCACCACGACTTGAACCCGAAACCTGCGGCACCGAGAGTCAGAGCGTAAGTCACTCGGTCATCAGGCTCCATAGTTGCATCTGCATGGTTTTAGCCGATAGTGAATTGTCCTGCTCTTTTTTTACTTCAATTTATTAACATGAAATGTAAGGAATTTAAAGAGTGTCCTGGCCCTGCGGTCAACGAGAAAGAGCGAAAAGCAGTACCTCCGAAACGTCGTAAACTTATGAGATGTCTGGCAGTTAAGAGTGAATAGTTAGTAAAAGCAAATAGTTCTAATTGGTGAATTGCATAGTGTGAGAAATGAAGACATCGAGAGGAGTCCAGTACAAGAAATATTAAGTCAGAGATTGATTATAGAAAAACAAGTATCGGGTGTTATGAGTGAACGGGAAAATATAAGGTTAATAATCAGGCATTAGTTGGATAACTGAATTTGTTAATTGTAGGTCCGAAAATCATTAAGAGAAAAGCGGGTGTTATTCCAGAATATCCACCCTTCCAGAAGAGGCTGCCAAGCACAGCCTGTACTGTAAGTCAGACTCACCACAATGTGGAGAAATAATTCTGAGATGGTATCCAAAATGATTTACAATAGGAAATATACAATTAGGATGTACAACTGTAATGAGTATTCCTCAGGTATCATTGGAAAGGTACACTTAATCATTACTTTCACAATATGTAAAATAATGCAGGTTACATTTAAGTAATACAAAATACAGCATAATCGAGCATGGTAGGCTAATAAAATGATAAAAAAAAAAAAGAGGAACAATTTGAATAATGGAATAACAATATTATTTTTCTTATGAATGAAAACAAGAGCAATGTGAATAAAAATTTGAACGAAATAAAATCTTGAATAGTAAATCACACTCATTTTCAGTTTTATAATTAAAAAAAGTTCTAGGAATGTCTGTAAATAGTACTTGGAGAAAATATATTGTCTTTGTAAAAGGTTTTTGGTCCATAGTAAATGATACTGTAAGATCACAGCATGTAACCGTGCTTCCTCCTATGCGCTGCAAAGCACCCCTGTGGTGTTGTGGAGAAATGGTCAGTCTGCCTCGAGACTCTCATCAGAGAGAAAGTACAGCGCGCAATTTGCGCTCCTGCTGAGAAACGTTTAGTTTATAATCACTCATCCCGATAAAAAATATATTAATTGGCCTACTCATCCAGCGAAGAAGTATATTTCGCGAAACCCGCGTGTACCTGAATATCGGGTTTTCGGCTTAGATGTGGAGCCCTTCCCCGAATCTATAATTATATGTCTGTATATGTGTTAAATATTGTATGTTTTGTGGTGTTTTTTGCGTGTGCCAATAAAGTTGTGAATTCTCCAGCCTATGTCTCAAGTCTCAACCCAATCACATCTAGTTACAATCGAGCTGCACAACTTGCACACCGCAAACAAAGTTTTTTTCAACATTAATATGTTTTGTGAGATGTTAAAAATAAGATTTCATATTTATATTTTACAAAAATATGATTTCATCAATTAATGAACTGAACTCAGCTTCCTTGTTCATCACAATCTGATTTGAGGATTGTTCCTCAGGTATCATTAGAAAAGGTGCACTCATTCATTACTTATTTCATTCGGAGACAGCAATTCGACAACCCTTTTTGTTACGGAAATCCGAAAATTTTCCCTTAACTGGAAAACTCAGACAACATTGGTGAAAGAGATGGATGAAATCGCTGAAGCAAAAAAAGAAATGCGAAGCCTTACCAAACTGGAACACACAGAGATAAAAGACAGACGCCTTTTCCGAAAACTGTATCTCTCCTACAACTCAAAACGTTTTTGAAAATTTTGCCACATTAAAAAAAAAAAAAAAAAAATTTAAGTGTTTTTACATCCTACAAACTTTGTGTAGGAAGCCTAGAAACTTCTGCAAATATGCAGTCTAAATCCAAGTGAATTTAACTTATTGTGAAAAATCATTACATCATTTTATTAACATGAAATCTAAGGAATTGGAAAGAGTTATGGTCAAACTCTGCTTGACGGCGGAAACAGAAATGCCCTACGTATATGGAAGCGAAAGTTATAATGTGTCTGGTTAACAGCTATTAAAAGCCAATCATTTAAGGATTTTGATTAGTGAACTGTATATGAACTATTATAACCATTTAATAAAATGGAGTTATATCCCTGTAATGGAGTAAGAGAGGGATGTACATATTGTTGACACCAAAAAACATTTTGTGTGGATATTGTAGAATTTTATTCACGAAAAGAGTTGCAGTCTTTCGTTCCCAGGAGAGAGGAATGTATATTCTTTAACAAGTGCATAATAACAATCCATCACTGAAATTTGACAGCAGATAGGCAGTGTTGTGGATATTAATATTACATGCAATGAATGTTTTGTACTAATAAGAACAACCTGCCACTCAAATCTGATATCTGATAATCCGTGTCATGGATAATGAGATTCATGAGATTAGCGATTGTCTGTGCGACCTTCACAGGTCGAAACAATTACAAATGGAATATGGACTATACTACGAGTTGTTGCATCGTGATGGGTGATATGACATGGGTTGAGGAAGTGTCGAGGGTCGCTTTCCCTATTTCCAGTAAGAAATAGGGGAAGCTGACCCCTCCGCTTTGACGGATTTTCTTAAAGAGAGAAAAGGAGAAGAAGAAAAAAGTGTTCTGTGCCGAGTCAACAAGAAGGGTTTTTTTTCCTTCCTCTTTTTCTAAAAGTGAATGGATAGGCCGGATTTTCAGTCTGTTTACAAAGTGAGCCCCTTGTGGTTTCGTGTATCACGCCGTCTGTGATAATTAAGGTCTGCCGCAGACCGGTTGGAATAGATTCGTCGTAGATTCCAGAACTCTGATAATCTCCGTCCTTCCGGAGTGAACTGCATTTGCAAATCAAATTTAATTCTTTATTTTCCATTTTTTTGCAAATAATAATTCGTAATAAATAAACTTCTGTATATATATGTGCTTGTAAATAAAAATTAAAGTGTTGCCATGAACCTGAAAGCGACCCCTCTTCTTGAAGGTGTTATAGGTCTAGTACAGGCCGAGACGTTAAAATATTGAATTTATTATTAAATTCCTTCTATTAGCTCACAGTGTCCCTATATATATCTTGTTCAAATTTTCAATCGTTCATAAAATACTTTTTATTCATCCACTCAAGTTCAAATACATTTTTTTTGAACTTGTAGTGGATGACACTGGATGTTAATGTTTCTACAAATATTAATTCATTAATCAATTTTAATTAATTATTTTTTAGTTTTTTTTTTAGATTTAAGTTGCATATATCTACCAATTGATGGCGCCAGATAAACTTTAAAAATGAATGAAAATTATTTATAAAGGACTTTCTGCAATAGAGTGAAAAAAAAAAGCAGGAATTGGCTTTAAAATTTTTTTTTTTTTTTATATTACTTGTTATATTACAATCCCACGATTTACAAAATGTTTTAAGTGTGAATTGAAAATTATCTCTTTCTTATGACTAGACTTGACGACCGTGATTTAGATCGTGGTCATCATGGCATTAGTCTGACAACATTGAGTGCTTGATGGAAAAGCCGTGATGTCACGATCTTCCTGAAAATACAACAGCAGAATAACAGATGTTAGGTTGTGTGTTAGACCGTGTAAAAATGATTGTAGCATTACATTCGCGACGTGACTTCTAGATCCACGGAAAGAATCCAGAGAAATCTTTTGTTAGTAAGTGTAATTTTAAATAAAAATTTCCTAAATTGAGAAATTTTTTTTATGTATTAATGATACGAATTTTCGGTCCTAAAATAAATTTGGACGAAATTTATTTTGAGGCGTGAAATATTGATTCTCATTAATATAGTTGCTATAATAACAATAATCATGTTAATATTAATAATACTTTGTTTGATGTGCGTTCAAAAATTTCTCTCTGACCCAAGAAGTAATTGATTTAACAATAGAGAATTAAAATTAAAAAAAAAAAAAAAGGTTTTGCATAAATTCATTGTTTTGAAAGGAATCAAGATACTACATTTTTAAAAATTTACTATTGAGAATTCCTAAATAGTTATAAACTAATTATTAATAGTATAGAAGTTCATAATGTGTTTGCCAAAAAAAAATTTCCACATACATGTTTGTAATTTTTCATTTACAAAGGTGATTTAATTTTTAATTCTATAAAATAAATCGTGTTTCCTTTAAGCCAGGAATGGGCAAACTATTTCAATCGTGGGCCAAAAATCAACAAAAAAAAAAAAAGTTTGGCGGGCCAAGATAAATTTTTCTAAAATTTTAAAAACAATATACAAGTATTACAATTTAAATAGGTTAATGACATGAATGAATTTGCGATGAGACACGCTGGTTTATCCTTTACAACTGTAAAAAAAATAATTCCAGGTCCATTCATCAATAAAAGCACGGCACTCTGAATCATTTTACGTTTTTTGGTAGCCATTTTGGGGTTGAAACATTTTACGAATAGCCCAAACAAGCACTAGCAACGCTATACTTTTAATAATTTCACCACTATTCAGAATGATGCTATATGTCCGCAATCTTTCCACACGCAATCAATAATATTAGAACTCGCGCCAAAAGAAAAAGCCGCTGGCGGAGCTTAAAATGTGCATTCTGCCACATGTGAGGTCTAATTCACCTATATTGATTCCCATATGTCTGCTCCCCCGAGAAAGAGACAACGCTTGTTAGCGCCAGTCTGCAGCTATAACTAACAAAGAACTTCCGCTCTTAACACTATTTCCGTCGATTTATGTTTTGTAGAACAACAATAGAGAAAGTAAAAAAATCATCAGTCCTTTGAAGAAAAGGAAGAAAATAATAATATTTTATCAAAGCAAAAAAGGAGATGGATATATATTATATGAATTTATATTTCTTTTAATTTGTCTCGGAGCGGCAAATAAAAATTCTATCCGCGGGCCAGATATAACCTTCCGGAGGACCGCAGTTGGCCCGCGGGCCGTAGTTTGCCCATTCCTGCTTTAAGCAAACCCTCGACATTCTTGTAGATCATACTCCACAGTTTGAAAGTCTCCGCCCTCTATGGTGTGGGACAAAACGATAAAACCTTTTACTAATCCTTTACTCAGTGGCATGAGATTTGAAATCTCCCCCTCCCCCACCTCTAAACTCTACGAAGGCTCATTTCAGCCAATAGATTTAAGGTTTTCATATCCGTCCGACTCATGGCTCAGTGGCGACGCTGGTAGGGCGGAAGTTTTGTAGGAGATTCGATGGCGATTTGGTTTTTGTAAGGAGATTCGATGGCGTTTGGGATGTTCAGCATCTTGCCTCGTGAGTCGGACGACCTGGTGGGAGTTTTTCCGGGTTTTCTTCAATTCGATACACAAATGCGATGTTGTTTCCTCTAAAAGTCCTCCCCTAGCGCTCTGTCCTTTGATATCAGAAGCTTCACGTTCGAATCCCGGCGGTGGCATGGCTGTTTGTGAGTGGTTCGAATCCACGTTAAATTATAGGTCCCGGTCTAATTAGCCGAAAGTGTGCACAAAAATGACAGTAGAGCGGCAAACGAAACCTTTCCCCACCTTGCATGCGACCACACGATTTTCTTGAACTTGGTCTAGATGTTGTTTGTCGACCAAGGGGTAATAATAATAATAATAATAATAATAAAAGTTTTGATATCATGCGTGGATATTGAAAATTTTGACGGCATGAATCTGAATTAAAATGGAGCTCTCTTGCTTCAGATTCTTGGACCACTAAACCACTCGTGAATAATTCGGTATTTTAATAAGTTTAGAATATATAAGGTTGCTTATTCGAACCAGATAAATAATAACTTATGAAAGTACTATTATTTAGAATGAATCACAAGAATCAATCTCAAATTCATACAAACAAGATATCCCAAATTTAAAGCAAATGGATTAACAATTCTCACTGAAGGCCAGATGCAACCTCTAACAAGGGTATTTTCTCAATGCGAATTTTTCATTGCCGATCGCAACATGGATTGTAAAACAATTTTTCGCAAACCACCACCTACATGTTATTTTATTTTTATTGGACATCATACTTGGAAGACCTGCTTTTCATCTCTGACTAGTTAAGTCTTCCTGCTTGATTGAGGGTCTCTCGTGGTTTGAACCCTTTCATCAGGCGCAGCACATATCTGTGATTCTCTGACAGATAGCATTGATTACACGTTCGGCCTGAATGGCCTACTATCTAGCGCTCTGCCACTAATTGCAACAGGTTTCCGGTTCGAGTCTCGGC